>JAQFZX010000477.1:0-57086 GCA_034682405.1 Hydroisotoma schaefferi | reverse complement strand
AAAGCAACGGGGTGTGGGGGCTGTGCCCCCACAGAAAATACAGAAGAAACCAAAAAAGCCGATTTCGTTGTAATTGTGAAGTGACAAGCAGTTTACTTTATAATTTTAGATTGAGTAACGATTCAGTCAAATGTATAGTGCAGCACCCGTAGGTTATATCAATTGACTGGGCTCACATAGCTGCTTGCAGGAGGTTTTTTTGTATATCAACGATTTTTGTCACTCGGTGATGTTCCAGGTCCCTGAAACTTCACATTTTAGCAAAAGAAACGTTATGTTTGTTGCTTATTTATGAACAAAACTAATAATGTTCATAATTTTTTCAAATTTCATAGTAGTGGGGATAATTTTGACCTCCATTGGTGCCTAAAACTTTGAATTTTGCCAAAAATAATCAGTACTTTGTTACTTTTGAGCAAAAATAGAACAAAAACTCTTTGAAAATTGTTCACCCAATCGGGTCCATCTGACCACCACGGGTACCTAAAACTTTGAATTTTGCCAAATATAATCAGTTCTTTGTTACTTTAGAGCAAAAGTAGAAGAACAATATTTTTCGAAATTTGAGGCCAGTGGGGGTCATTTGACCCCCACGGGTCACCGGGTGGACCGATCGGGCTGGTTTACGAACTTAAACCTCAAAATCGGCCCTGGACCCACTATGCAAAATTTCGGAGCTGTGGTGTCATTCTTTCGAAAGTTATCGATGCCCATACACGGACGGACGGACGGACGGATTGCGTGGCTACATAAGCCCAATTGACTGGGCTAAAACCAGCTATAATTCCTTGTAAGCAATGCTAAATGAAATTTCATTACTTTTCGAAACTGCATGGCTCACGCGTCAACGCGGACGACTGATGTCTGACGTGCCGGTTTTTACATGATTGCAATGTTTAAGTATCACACATTTTTGAGCCTTTCTAAAACACACTAAAGGTGTACACATTTGCAGTAGGTGTACTGGTGTACATTGTCATTGATAATAGAACAAACTATATTAGCATAAGCACCCTACTGGGCTGTGGTAACTTTTGTGAGACTTAGTTAAACATTTAATGGATACCTTATCTGTATGTAGAGCTGCAAAACTATAATGCGATATTTTGTAAGGATGCTAAATTTATTGAGACAGAATCTAAAACCCGGAAATCATAATACGACCATATTAAGCTGAGTTATGTCGGATGAGGAGGTTTTTCTAATAGATTTAAGATAAATTAATCTGGTTTTGTTGGTTGTTCCGAAGAAGTGCTTTTATAAATAGAACTGATTTCTCGTGAATCTCTCCCTAATGTTGTTTGAAACTTGGGCTGGTCTTACTGAATAAATAGGTTGTGTTTTCATCTCAGAAAGGAAACTGATATAATTTGTCTTTGCGTTCCCTCGCTTTCAGAAACTTTTGTACCTTCCTTGTAAAAAACAAAGTACTTTCACGGTTGTGCGGAAATAGTAACTGTGAGATAAAGTAATGCATTTTATATACTAATGCAAACCTCATAAACCCTAGAAATGACAAGTAATTCTACTATTTCTCTATTACAATTGTCATCACCACAACTAACTGGCACGACTAGTGCAACCCCTTCTAGTAACGTTCACACCCGGTTCCCTTGCTGTAGTAGTTTGAGTTAGGCTCTCATTCAAAATCCTCCAAGAGAGTTCTTATTTTACTTGGATATTTACAAAACTCAAACCACCCATGAGGGATGCAGAAGCAGTAAGTAAAAAGGGAAAATGTAAAGTCGGAATTGACAATTTCCATTCCTCTTCTCATCTTTATGAATCTTCCTCTCCAAAGCAATAAAACTTCTCCCAAGCGTACTGTATTCCAGAATGATCCGTGACATATTTTAAATGTCTAACTCTGTGTATTGTGTTGCTTACGTACTTACTTGAACGTGAATCTTGTCAGGCTTTTTGCATAAGTTTAAAAATTCAAGGGATGACAAGGTTTTGAGTTACAACAAGGATTACATCCTATCTATTTCTCTCTCTCTCTCTCTCCCTTCCAGTTCTCTGCCATTTTACTAGCCATCGTTCAGAAGAAAAGCTAGGCAACTAGAACTAGGGGGATGTTTAGTTTTCCCAAACATAAACAGAGAGAAAGTAAACTATCCAGAGGAGTAGGACATTTAATAGTGAAATATCTACGACTGATGACTTCAACAGCTAGTAAAAAAACATACTGAGTGCAGCATAAAGTCTTATTGTGAAAATAGTAAACACTGAAATAAATTTGATCAAGATAATCATGATAGATATAACAGAAAAGGATAAGAAGGTGGAAGAAATGCACAGAAGAAAACACACTCAAAGGATATTGCTTGATGAGTTAATACTTATTTGTCCTCCAAGCAGCTAAACGAGTCCACAAGGATTATGCATCCTTATGATACCCATCCACTTCGATTGTCAAAATGCAACAAATAGCATTGGTTATTTCGACGTATTGACTATATTCTTTAAACTTACTTTCTAGTTAATCAGAAAAAGTTGTCTCCGCCAAGACCCTTTTGGCTTAATTATCCTAATTTCTGAACAGTCACAAAATTTCGCAACATTTAAATGAAGTATTCCGCTGTAATGTCTCAGTTACTCTCAAAGGGTTTCTTTTTTTCAACTTCTGTTTTTGAATATGAGTAGGCGTCATTATTAGTCAAATATGGACCTGCTATAAACTCAAACGTCAAATGTCGATTGGACATTTTTCTAATTCAGTGGTTTCAACGTTGTCCATGCACACATGACTAAGTCTCAAATTTGATCCCTTTGTTAACGAAAGTGGTACAACTGTTTATTTTATCTGCCCAATTAAACAACGATAGAGAATAAGTTCTTTCTACAAAATTGCAATGTTTTAACATTTTTTAAATAATGTAGGATACAGGCCACAGCCTGGCCTTTATGGTAGCGGGTGCCCAATCGATCTAAAAATGTGTGCAATAATAAAAATGGCTATAATTATTCTAGACAATGTTAACCCATTCGGTTTTATGGGTTTTGAGATTTAGTTTCATCGAGCCGAAGAGCCGACCGACACAACTGTGTCATCATATGAGCCCAAAATTCTCTTGAAAGCATATCAGGCTGGGTCTAGTAAAAAGGTGTGCCTTCTGATGTGCACGCTACTGCTTATGCAATACCCACTGTCAGTACTTGTACTTCTCTGAGTAAAAAAAAGGAGGACAAAGTGAAATGTCTTTTCTGAAATTGGATGTAACCAAACGACATATGGCCCATTAGAGAATTTGACTTGAGGCCCTTTTGGTTGACTTAAAAGCATATTACCTGGTCCCCGTCAGTGATCCCTTTTGCTCATCTTTTTTGCTTTGTTTCAGAATATCATATCATATCACATAACATCATCTCTCATCTCACATTTTAACTCTGTCCTTTTCAACTTTACTCAACTACAGGGATACATCTTAGAGTAATATTATGCACAAGGACGACCTTAGTAATATTTTCTATTATTACGCCTCCTTATATGTGATACTAATACCTTCGCTACTGCTGTTACCATTAATAGTGAAAGTAAAACTACTAAAAGTAGCAGAGTCTTTCTCGCTTTTTGATAAACTAAATGTGAGCAAAAGCGTAAACCTTGTTCTGTCTTGTCCTTGCAAGAAACGTCTTTTTCGTTGTAGCTTTGTTTCAAATGTTATTATATTAAAATATAGCCATACATATTATTCACGGGACTTGGCTTGAGTCCTTCAGCTATTTAGGTATTAGAAGGGAAAACCCATCGTATTATTATACAGTCTTGCCAGAAGTGAAATGAGCAAACATGTTTTTCAAGCGAAACATTTTGCAAGTGTTTCATCGTCTTCTTCTTAGGCTTTAGTTTGTTTGATGTTAGCTGTAATAGGAAAGGGAGAAAGTAGGTTCAATTTCATCTACAGATGGATAGGAGATGGTTCACTGGCTACTTTTCTAGGAAAGTTTTTGTTTTCAATTTTGCTACCTTCTTCCTTTGAGTTTATCAATATGTTACTTCGGGCCCCTCATTTCCAGGAATTGTTTAAGCCATGGATGGTACGTTAGAAAGGAAAGAACTGCTGTAAGGATATTGGGTATGACTAATTATGTTATTCTGTTATTATATTGAACTTTTCTATATCCTAAAACAGTCACTAAACTAAGATCCTCGTCGGATAGGTAGTTCGTATTCGTATACAATTACGTCTCTAAAAACAAAATGACTTCTAGCAATAAAAAGCGTGCCTCGAGAATTCCCATTAAAGACATTGATTTTGTGAGTCTGTTTTATTTTCTACTGTAATCAAATTCCTTCTCATTAATGCTGATGAAATCTAAGCAGCGTGTATCAAATAGAATCACTGTAAATGTTAGTAATAGTCCAATCTAAAGTTTTAAACCCAATTGTACAATATTTTGTCTTCATATATGATAATATATGCATAATATATATATAATATGATATTTCAACCATCAAAACGCATTTACCCCTAATCACTAATTTAGAATCATTACATCATACCCATATCTTCTGCGAACTCTGTTTTGTCTAAATATAGACGAACTTACTTCCTAATAATTTCATTACTTGACCACCATCCCTCTGATACTCGGGGCATAGAACGGGGTTCACTCTTCTAAACCACTCTCAGCCAGCAGACAAACTTAGAGTGAAAGTGGTCTAAAATGAGCCTACTCACATGGGAAGTGGAATGTGAGAGCACGATTCCTTCTCTAAAGCAAAGGGCCTTTAGATAAAGTTTTCTCAAGCCCACAATCCATATTTCATGGCTGGGCATAAGATCTGGGGAACAAATTCGTAACATTTAACAATCCCTGTTACTCCCTTTCTCTTTTTCTTTTCTCTCATCTTCATCCACCAACCACCCATCCATTCTCTAGCTTTTGCTACCAAAAGGAAGTAGCTTTCTCCCATTCTCTCTCAAGCTCCTTTCTTTAAGGCAGAAGCTTTTAATTTCATCTCAGATATCAGTTAGCAAAGCATTAGATCCCATCTTAAAAGTGTTGGTATTGAGCAAACACATGATCTGAGTGGGTGAGTGAGTGAGTTAGGGAACCCAAGGAAGAAGGGTAAAGACTCTATGACGCTTCTTTAAGGACTCAACTTCCAGCCACAACAATCTTCAGCTTTCCCCAAATTTGTACGCAAACCTAATGTCACTTTCGCATAGGAAGACTTTCATCCTGATGTAACCAAAAAGACTGAGATAGTTAACGTTTACAATTTCTAGAGTTCTAAGGTGCCTTCTATTCTCTCAGACGCCTCGCGCCCTTCGTTATTTCCCATATGAACTCTTTTAGTTTCATCTTTTTAGAGGATCTGAAAGAACAACCGTTTGAAGAAGTTCGTAAAAGGTCTGTGAGTGAGCAACTTCCAATAATAATTTCAGCTACTGTAGCCCTTATTTCACCCTCTTCTAAAAGAGAAATTGAGTCCTTCTGTTTGCCCTCTTCTTTTCGATCATTTTGATCTCTTGTAAAGTACTTACTATCTAGTGTATATAACTGCCTTTTTGAAACTGCTGAACGCACCTTATCCACATCACAAATCTTATTTACAGCTGTAGTAGGCATAACATTGTAGGGTTTGGGGATGCAATTGAAAGTACAAGTACAATTGTATATAAGCTATGCATAGCCAATAGGCATAATTGTTCGTTTGAGAACAAGAGCAACATTGTAGAGTCTACACTGAATGCATAATCTAAATTATTATCATTATTGCTTACCTTTATTACATTTTACGTGACCTGGTATTGAGATAAATATGACTGCATTACATATTATGTATCATTTTCACTCCAATAAATCATTGAACTGAACTTAACTGAACTGCATAAGTTGTATAGCATCTAGGTACACATTTGTGAATGTGGCTGGTCAGAGTTGATAGTTCCATTGGGTTAGTCTAGTTTTTAAAGCGAATTACAGACACACGCTGGTAGTTTATAGTTTTACGCGTTTCCTATCCAGATGCTTTCTCTCTCTCATATAACTTACACATTATGGAAATATGAAGGACTGAACCAAATAACTCCCAGCTTAATGATAATTTAAGTACTATGGGTGCGCTTACTTGCCCTCTCGTCTTTTTCCTGTTTACTTAGCCGTAAAAAACCCCTTCAATTTCTCCTATTTGATTCAGGCTTTCTGCTCTTTGTACCTAAGGAAGCTGTGAAGGACTAATCATTACCCTTTTATCTGTCTTTAGGGCAGAATTTTTATTGGGAGAAAGCCCTACTTCAGTTTATCTCGAGTGGCACAGCCGGCAAGGGAAACAGGCTTGAGAGTGTGGTGAAATAAAGTAAAATCCAGCCTTAACACATCTAGAGGGTCTGTAGACGGGCATCAGAGACAGGGCGAGGGACCAATATTGCAAGAAACTTGTATGGGGTGGTGAAAGAAAGATTTAGTCTTATATATTTACCGTACTAGACTGTTATACTCTTAGCACTATAATTCCCTGGCGTTTGCAAAATTCCTAGGTAGATCCAGTGGTGTGAGGCTCCTTGAACCTTCAGACCTTATCAAAGTACGCATCCATCCATCCGATCCTTTAATTTCATACTTCTCGTGTGCAAAATTGTATCTTAATCATCCATTACTACTGTTTTTGTTGTTCACTCAACAAAAATTATCGTGTAGACCATCCGTCATTCTATTTTTTTGTCCTGTCCATCCGCCCAAGTGATGTAGTGTCAGTGTCACTGGTGGTCTGAAATTCTGACCTGTTCTGTCTTACCAAAAGTAAGGCACTATGCTGTGCTGTCGTGTACCCCTTTGCAGGCACCTACTTGAAATGTGAAGTTAATTTTGCGATTTCACTCTGTGTCTACTGTAGAGACGGACGCCAGCCGTTACTGGCACAATGACGTAGATCAGCTACTAAAGTTAAACTGTGTGATACTGCAATGAAATTCACAGAATTTTCTAAATGCCTACTGGTTACACTAGGTCGAAATATGCCGTGAGCTGGTCGTACAATGAAATGGGAATCTTCATTTCACTCAGGCTCAACTCGGATTACGACTGATAGTCCCTGATGTTGGATGTCTAACTTTAGTTTTATCATCTCAATCATCTCGTTGAGCCTCTGAATTTTGATATTTGGCTCATGATAGCTATATTAGGAGTTAGTTTGGAGGCTCATTCCCAAATCGCGGCTATGAAAGTAAAATTTACGTAAAAGTAGACGAATTTCACGATGAATGATTTAGAGCTTTACACACTGACAGAGTAAAATATGCAAGATAAATTACACATGCATGAATGCCTTTTGTAAACAAACGAAATCCAAGTGAAAGCTAAAGAGATGCAATCTGCAATCTTAGGTCTAGAGAAAGCATAGGATAAAGTCACTTAGCAATACAATCTTGATACTTTTACTTGGTACGCACATTGTTTACAAAACTTGCACATGTAACTAATTTACATGGAAAAGTCTTAGATTTCACCCCACACAAGTTTTATGCACATAAATACATAAATGAATAATAAAGATGCTACACATGTTCTGCGGTCCTAACACATAAAGAACCGAGCGAGTGCTCTGTTAATATTTATTTCGAGCAAATCGGTTTACTTTAATGCTTATGTTTATTTTGGTGGTGGATTTTATTTTGTGGAGATCAATTGAATGCTATCATTATGCTTGCATTGATGGAGATGCACGAAAGGAAGAAGCTTTCGAAGCAGGGAGGTTTACTGGGAATAGAGGGGTTGCAGAAGAAGTCTATGAGATCAAAAGATTCTAAGACAAACTCAAAGAGCGAAATGGAGTAGCAATGACGATGGGCCCAATAAAGGATTGTGGATTTGATTGTAAAAGAACTCCAAAGCTTTAGCACCATTTGTAATAGCTAAAAGGGTATTGGAAAATACGGAATCATAGGATGCGATTCAGTAGGAGGACCCCTAGTCTTTCAAGACGTTTAAGTGCTTCTATCACATAGCTTAAGTTTTATTATTGATATTAGTCCTTACTATTAGAATGAGGAAACGCAGCTCAATGACTCTGATCCGGTTTGAGAGCGTTTGCTTTTACTGGTCTATCAGTATGAGTACTGTGACTGTTCTCTGAAGGATCAAAGACGCAAACTAATTTAAAATGTCGGGTTAGCTCAAAACTGCTAGATCTAACAGAGGTTAAAATATGCTCTACTATATGTCAAGGATAAAAAAGAAGACTTTAAAAGAAGCTGAAATTTAATCGACGAAAACGGTTTGCGATTTATTTCATAAATAAAATTTCTAGTCAGCATTGATAAGTAGCTTAAACTTAGCTGAAGAAAACATTCAGCGTACGAAGTACTACACATTAAACTATAAACGACGACATCTACGAATTTAAGATGCGATGATCAATAATTAGTATGCACTGGGATGTTGACAGCTGTATAAAATATACCCATTACAAATAAACATTCATGGTTTACTTTACAGTATTTCTTAACTAATAAAATAATTACTTCTATACACATATGTACTGATGTATAAAATGCTTTCATTAATTACTTCCAATTAATTGTCATTCCTAAATCATTCACATTAATCTTAATTTTATTTTGTGACGAACATTTAACTTTTACCACAAAATGAGGAAAGGTGTAAGTTTCTTTTATACTTTGTTACATTCGGAAACTGTGAGCATCCACTATATAATCATTGTAAAAGCCGTAACAGGATTTCCAAGACATTTATAGTGAGTGATATGATTTACCATATTATTTTATTTCTTGAACACCAACGGAAGAAGAAAGATTTGATGTGCAGTTTTTGCATTGTCTTTTCTAACGACTGCTGTTGTAAATTAATTAATTAAGGATAATGATTACATTTATGAAGCAGTATAATAATGATTCCTATATTATACGCTATAAAGATTCATTCTATTGTGAGAATTTAATTTCGTAGTGTTTTATGTTTTATTTATAAAACATTTCATTAGTTTCGCCATCTTTCTCTTGGCTAAGTTCTTAGTCAATATTTACATGGATCCTATTTAATTAGCTAAATTGCTTTACTTAATTTTATGTTTCTGAGACTAGAAAGGGTCGGCCTCTTATTTCGTACAATAACCTCATCAACATAAGAGAGCGAAGAAACTTGGAATCTTTCAAGAGGCTTAACATTTTACTGGAGGAAAATGGTGAGACAAAATTTCGCATCATCTACATAGTCAGAGTAAGGTGTCTACAAAATAGTAAAACCGCACCAGAGACGAAATAATATGCTGAATGAAATGAAACGGGAAAGTAAAAACGGAAATGATCCTGAAGTTAGTTAACTAACTCCATTTTCTTTCCTCAAGAATGAGTTGAATTTGGACTATCTTGTCGTCAAATCCATCCCGAAGATTGGAGCAATAATTCCTTTGGGGTCGGTCCTGAAGCCACATTATCACTCCCATCGTTATAATCAAAGTCTCTCTCAGTCATCATCATTGCTCTGGTTGGGGTGATCGAGGTCGAAGAAGCCGTATTAAATGGAGAAAATGAAGCGAGATTAGAACTGCTGCTACTAGGAGCTCCGGCGACACAAACGTTCAATCCATATCCATAGTCCTGATGGTAGTTGATACAGTCCTTGTCGTTGCAGACGGATACTGATTGAGGCAGCATTACCATCATGTTGGAGGGTGGGAATTCATATAAATGTCATGCATTCGACTCCTTGAGAGATTTAGGCAGTCTCATGGCGGCAGAGCAATCCTGTTGCCAATCAGGGTATTCATTGTCCAATTGGTTTTGAGATGCTGTAGGTCTTGGGAATCTGGCTAGCTTCTGGAATCCATTCAATTCAGGATATGTAGGCTTGGAATATGTTGACTCTTCTGAAAAGATACAATTAATTAGTTAGACATACATCACAGTTCCCCTAAGGAGCCCTTGATGTAATTTCAAACGTGACCAAACGGTTTACTTCAAGTTGGAGGATAACGCTAAGCAAAAGGATACAAAGATGTAAACCGTAGAGACAGGAGAAAGTAACACCCAGAGCCGCCTACCCAAAACTAAAGTTTTCTCTACCCCATTTCCAACAAACAAAGACTGATTTTTCGATAGGACGGTAGGAGTCGGCTACATTTAAACAACTCTGTGTACTTTTGAATGAATAGTAGGTACACGGTAGGAATTGGCTAGGGCTCATACTCTTTGTTACATGTATTTCATATCTTATCTTTGTGAATCTCAAAATTCATGGAAAGTTAACTACTAACTTGCTTGCTACTATATTTCATAAGAATAAAGCTAATGAGTTACTGGAAACACAACATTTAAATATGCGAATAGTATAATTTTACCAAGCCGTGAACAGCGCTTTTGTCCCAACCATAAAAATAAAACCTTCATTCAACTCTTTCGTTTTCAGCAATTAAAATGATAAGAAATGTCTCTTTGTAGCTGTGGACATTACATTAGGTTTAACTAACCAGTTGTAGATATCATACCATTTCTTCCAGGTAGCAATGGGGCTAGATGCCTTCTTTCCAGTGACTTGCATGAATTGTCAAACTTCTTTTTGTTTCCTTTATTGTAGAGTCTCTTATTGACTGACTTTCCACTATTAAAACTATCACTGCTGTATGCTGGAGAGGTAGAGCGAGAATTTTTAGCATGTCTTGTTCCACTAGGATTGCCATTAAGATTACTACTTCCACTATTTCCACCACTACCACCACTACTGTGTCCACTAAAATAGTTATTTCCTGAATTAGGAATCACATCCTCTGCCTCTGCGTATAAATTGCATGAGGTAGAATCTGAGGCTAGACTGGGAAGGGAAGACTGAATTTCTCTATCTATTAGAGGACACATGGCTTGCTGAGTAAGAAAATTACTGTCCTCTGGGTCACCACTTTGGTAAACTGCTTCCGACAGACCATTTGTTACCGAGGCTGACTTGTTGGGACTGAAGATTTCTCCGATATGGTATAAATTTTCATTTGCATGATGAGCATTATGATACGGGTGGTGCAGGGCTGATAAGGGTTGCTGCTCCATTGGAACAAAATGAGATCGATTTGGACCAGGACTTGGGTAGCAACCCATTCTTGACGTCATGGGTAGCTGCTGGAAAATCACAAATCATAATTCATTAGTTCAGGAGAAATCAGAGGAAATTAGTAAATTATAATGGTTGGAATTATGCTAAAGTTAGCTACCATTTTCATCGCTGCAGATGGTGAAGGTGAGGGAGACGCGTGAGAGGATTTAAACTTATTGAAATTGTTAGAACCCATCGAGAGTTTGGATCGTCCTGCACAAAAAAGGTTTATAGCCAGTCAACAGTCAGTCTTATATGCTTTTCAAAAACACGGATTAAAATCTCACCAGAGCTGAACTGATCCGACTCTCTGCTTTCATTTAGCATATTTTTTGCTAAAGCCGGATTAGTTGGTAAAGGGTCCTGGATCCGTCAGTCATGAAACAAAGATCCAATTAAAAATAATACGTTATCCACAGGTAACTTTTTATAAACCTATAGGCAAAGGTAGCCCAACTTTTTATATTGTGACATCAAAACCATTTTATCTTTTAAGGAAAAGTTGGTTAAGACGTCGCATAAATTAAATAATTACAGCTCTAGCAGAGTGAAGAGTCCTGTTAACAAACTTACATAATTAGGCCTTCGTTGTTGAATCAAAGTTGTAGTAGCATAGGGCGTCAGATCGGGTTGATGCTGCTGTTGGAGTTGGTGAAGAAATTGAGGATGCATGAGCCCTTTGCCACTGGTATTGTAGAATGTTGTAAGATTTTGAGGATCAACTTCAGCATAGTCTGTAGTCTCGCTAAGATCTCCATTTAACATATGATGATTTGTCAAGAGTTTGGCTTCCGATCGATTAGAATCCTTATCACAAGCGTCAGACGGTCTCCATCGTTGATCAATCCACAAACTTTGTTTTCCACTCACAAACTGGGAATCACTGTGGGGAGCCACTACAACACCTACGGGCAAACAATTAGCTTATTATATCATCATCAACATGACAATTCAGCTAATTTAAACAAGTAGCCATTTTTAAACAAACCTTGGCTTGCACTTAATCTGACTGAAACTGTGAGATACGGTTGTCAATTATACTAATGTAAAAAATACTCGACAGCAAAGTGCTAGTCTAAAGGCCCTACTAAACCATATACTACCTGAGCGTGAGAATTTTCAGAAAACATGACTTATTTTCTGCTTCGTTAAATTTAAACCTCAGCTCAAAGCTCTACGATTCTAAATCTACGTATTCTGAAATTACGAAAGGAGTACTTTTACTTTCACTCAGGCTCTTGAAAGGTATTCCATGCCCATATCTTAAAATTAAAAAAAACTCCAATGAACAACAACTCGCTGAATATACTTGACTAAAACAGCTCCTTAATGGCTGCAGAGGTTCCCTTCTCAAAATGAAACAATAGAGAGCCGATTCGCCTTAGCAGTTCTTACTTGAAATATGGTCTTTCTTCCCGTGGGATTTTCTCCTGGTGTACAGCATAATCACAAGAAGTAGTAGTAAAAGAAAGAGAAGAACCCCCATAAGGATGATAAACCAAACTTCCTTGAGGATCTGCGACGCTCCAACTTCAGCAGTGACATCCCTCTGATCCATATTCCCAGCTAGATGTTTTAAATCCATTGTAATATCAATGGCTTGACTAAAGGGTCCAAGACCGACGGAAGTGTAGGCAGAAACCCGAACGAAATACGCTCTTCCTAGAGTCAAGTTATTGAGAACAATGGAAGAGATATTTTCTCCAAAGTCCATCTCAGCATGGATCCTTGAATCATTTCCTCTAACTTCCACCTGCAAAAGTCATCAACCAGAAAGACATTAAATTTAGATGATTCACACTCTCTGCAAGTGCATTCCCTCGACAGCTTACGGTGTTTGTTGTCACTCGAATGGTCATAATTTATACAGTCTTGTCTATTACCTATCACTCACTCACTGTACTAGATAGGTCTCCCTAATGCATTTTCCTCTTAAGTAGGAGGGATTTTGATATGAATCCGCATAATGTGGCCTCGGTCAATTCCACAAGTCGCTGGTAAGGTACTTCGTATGGTTTATGTAGTGACTAAACCTCATAATCTTTTTTTTGCTCAATCAAGCTTTCACACATGCGGCCAAAATTGCCAAATCCAATCACCACATAACGCTTAACGCACTTTCTCCTTTTCTGCAGACGTTTAGTTCAGGGAATCTCTTAGTTCATAGCAAAACAAGCCCTATCAAACCAACCAAGAGTGCTTCTAGAGTTGTTTACTTCTTTCTCATGCTTCACAAACATGGTTAAAAAAAACCCTTGCAAAATACAGTACAGGAATACACTTCTCTAAGTATTAAATTTTTCATTGGTTTCCTATCGATTTACTTGGCTCCCTTGTTTTATACGCGTCGACTTTTCTTTTACGGTGGCTTTTACTTCCTTTCCCTCGACCGCACTTCTAAAATACAAGTTAGTCTTGTAACAGTGAGTAAATCCCTTCATTTCTTATTCCATTTATTCGTATTACAGATACCTTTATAAAATACTATGATATGCTACTAGAGGCAATTCAAGAAACGGCCTGGATATATTCATGACAGGGTAAGCCAATTTATTCTGCCTGTTTAGAGGAGCCTTCTTTGTCTTGAATTGAATTGCTCGGACGAACACTTTACCTAGGGTAAATCTGATATAAAATTAACCACAAAATAGAATTTTCAAACATCCGAATCCTTTTTTCTCTTACAGAACTTGAAGCAGTGCAGCTCGAACTAAGGACCTGTTTATGTAATAATAAGCAATGACTGGTTCCGTTTAATGTTGGAAATAAATACCCTTAAGTTTCTAATGGCTAACTGTATTTTAAGAATATACCAGTCACCAGTAGCTTTCCTTGTCAAAACATGCATTTTGTTTTATCAAGTATTTCCTTATTATTTTTATCGATTAAACGTACTATTTAGATATGAATGGATTAGCTTCCATTCCCTTTTAGAAAACCACAAGGATTTCCAGTAGCTTAAAGAATTTAAAATGAACTATACAAGAAAGGCAGAAATTTGTGTGAGAACCAGAGCTGCATAAAGATCTGAAATTGAATTGTGGTATTACTGCAAGTAAATCCTTGAGTGGGGAAGAATCCACTCATCCCCTCTGAAGCAGAAGCACAGACATTGGGGGAAACCTTTTCAAAATTCAAGTGGAAGAACCAACTAACTCTCCTCATTGATTAACAATAATGAAAATGGAGGGGAAGTGTAGATCACTGTGTTTCTCTAATCTAACTGAAGAATAGAAATGAAACGACTTTCAAAAAGCATCTTCCGTGCACCAATATATCTCTTCGCGTGTATATGTATCAAGTAATCTTTACTGCAACTAAATTATTCTAAGGAGAGTCTACACACAATTCTGTACAAATATCGAGCTTGTAATTGTAAAATTTAGAGCTGAAACCACTGGCACAGAGACAATGTGAAAGCTAGGAGGGTAAAGTATCTGATAGGTAGTACGAGGTAATGAAATACTTCCTTCCCGTCAAAATAAATTTCGACTTTCTCCATTGTTGTCTCCTACTTTAGTTGATGCAATGACCACGGCTTCTAAACTGGAAAGTCACATTCCCTTATTGTACATCAGACTTAGACAAAACTACTGGAGCTTAGTACCCAATTAAATTAACTGGAAGATAGCAAGTGTCAACTCAGCCCTGTGTAAGGGGAAATACGAAGCACCCTATCGTCCATTACTAGTGGTCACTGTCGTCGCAGAACGTAAATTGTTTAAACAGAGAAAAAGTAGTAGAAGTTGGCTTACCCTGTAGCCTTTTAGGATACCATTCTGCTGCAGTGGGGCTGGTGGTGACCACCGCACAGAGGCTGCTGTAGCGTTAACCATCTTCACTAAAAGTCCTTGTGGTGGGGCAGATGGTTCTGAAATACATAATTACATTAAATTACCCAAGGAGGCATACACACAAACTACTTCCCTGATTATCCTCCAAGAGTTAGCAAACCTTGGCTGGAGGGAGATAATGCAAGTTGGTCTCTATCTAGTTAGCGTTTAATATGAATGCAATAAAACAAAACGAGGAGGGTTCGGAGTGAGTTTATTTCCAGGTACATCATGCATAATTTCTGAGCATTGAGTAATTAATGTATACATATTTTCATGTATTTTGCCGTATCCGATATGAATGAAGAACAGAAAAGACCCTCTTTGTTTCGTATAATAATCTAGTAAATTTCCTGCTATCAAGTGAAAATGCACTAGTCAAGTACAGCACTGCATAAGAAGGAAGGGATAATTCTATGAGTGAGAAGAGGGAGAGGACTTTGTATATTACATTCAGATTGTTTGATGGTGGATAGAAAGATGCATATGAAATGTCCCATGAGACAGGTCTTCAGGAGCTAATTTATATGGAAAGGGTGAAAAGAGACATCAGACCACTAATAAGACTCTTCACTAAAGAGACAGCCAGCTTCTATTTTATTCAAGAAGGGTTCAAGAAGCATTTAATCGGCAGACAAGCAAAATGCTAGCTAAAATATACGTTTGCTTCATAAACTGAGTTCGAGTTGTCTTTGTTGAATTTACAACTACAACCTAACCGGCAAATCATACTTGTTGATCGTAAAATCATTTTTAGCCTGACTTTATTCTACAAGCTATGCAGTAAAGTACAAGCCAAAGTTTAGAATTCGATCGTAAAACGCCAAGTTATTTACAAAATTTTCTAAACTCTTCTACCAAAAATAAAAACAAGTTGTGGAAAGATGAGTTCCTCGAACCCAATATCCCAACAAAAGCCCTTTTCTTTCTCTTCATAAACTTATCTAGCCGCTGCTAACTCTTTTAACAACTTTATTTCTAAATAGGCTTAATTCTTCGAAAAGGGAAAATTGGGCATAATATTTAGGTAGCAGACACCTTGAGTGATTTATGATGGGGTGTAATCAATATTTACAACTTACTGTCTTCAGCAGTCGAGACCAACTTTGTATTCGACGGTTGACCCTCCACACTTTTGTAGAAGGGAGCTACGAAAACTTCGTATTGGACGTGCTTCTTCAGGTTTTGGATAACATGAGAGTAAGCATCAAAGTCGTTCTTTTGAGCTACCACTGTCAAAATATTGAATCCATGAAATGGTTGACCTTCGGAGATCTCGCGATAACGAATGTAGTAACCATCAATAAATTTTATTGAGGATTTGGAGACCTGAAACAACGAAAATTGTTTTAAGAATTCAGACCCAAAGCATTTGGTACCTATAAACTTACTAAGCAGTTTTAGCAACTTTCTGCGGGGGGGAGGGGGGAGCGTTTTACAAGTTCAGTATACTTTTGGTACTAAAATAAACCTTACGCTTGTAGAAATTATTCCTTCTAAACTTTCCTTTTATTCAACTAAAAACTTCCAGGAAAATAAAAGAATTGAAGCGTTTTCCTGCGTAGATGTAAATAATTAATTGTCTACCTCGCAGGAGTCTCACATCCCCTTTTCAAGCTTATACCTCATTCATACTAAAGACGATCCTTCAGCTCGGTTGGACTTTGTTCTTTCATGAAAATGCCATTGCATTGTTTCTGTTCTATCTCCGGAGAAATCCTTTTAAATTATGTACGAGTAATGGAGCGATGGTTCAGCAGAGTAAAGCGGAGATGAGAGATTACCTACGCAGTAAAGTTACATTTTCAATCTTAACCATCTTCCTTGAAATGTAATAAACTCAGCTTAAAACAACAACACAGAATAACCTCAGGGACAAGTTCAAGTATCATATAATTAAGGAGACAGGGAACAGGTACAGAAATGATGTAATTAATCAAAATAAAATAGACAAGGAACGGATGGAGTTGATGAAGCATATAAAATTCAGGGTCTACAAGTATAGTCCATTATCGCCGTTACTATCTTCACTTCGTTTATGGGAGGCACTATACTTATCTCGAATAATCCTCGAAGGAATTAATAAATACTACAAGAATGAGGGCTCAACTAAGCTTAGCTAGGAGAGAAATATTACATTATGGACATAATATTGTAACAAAACAATGGATTAAGATATTTCTCCTACTGATGAACGAGCTTGCTTCATTATTTCTAACAAGATAGGTCGATAATATGATATATACTATCCTGGTTTCAATCTCAATCTCTCCCCTAACAAAACAATGCTGAAAGGATCATCCCAGCAACCACTTCCAAATAAAGGTATTAGTACAACCGTTCATCAGATACTAAAAGCAAGACATGGGGTACGTACAAGGTACAAATAATGATAAATAAGAGGATTAACCTTCCAGGAAATCCTGATAGAAGTTGATGAAGCCGACTCTCCACTAATTAGCTCAATATCACTAGCAGACAATTGATTTCTTGCTTCTTCCTCATCCAGCTCATCATCCATTCCACCATTAGATCTCCGTGAACCTTGACGTGTTTTGATAGTTTCCGAAGGGGAGGAGGGTCCAGATAATCCTTCAATATTTTCCGCTCGAACGATAAAAATATAACTGGTATCCGGCCTAAGTCCGTCTACACTATGGATAATAACTTCACCCATTCGAGCCCCCCCATAAATCCGGTGTCCTACGGTCATCCATCCCGCCTGCATATCTGGACTGAAGGATTCTATCGTAAAACCAATAAGTGGTTGACTTCTCGTCGGAACGGAGACTTTATTAGTTGCCCACGTCCAAGACAAGGTGATCGATGTTGGTTGTGTTTCATTAACCAATATCGGCTGAGACGGTGCTGGGGGCAAGAGAGCGAGATTAGTACGATGGAAGGCTATATTCGGGTTTGTTGGGGACTCTACGGACAAGGATCCAGAGGCTGATGTTTCTCCAGATATTGAAGAGGCCACACAAGTATACTGCCCTGAGTCTGGAGCTCGTAAATCTGTCGGAGAGATAAATATTTCGTCTCAGTCAAGTGAAACTTTCCAGGCAGCCTTAGAAAGAAGAGCAAAGGGAAGAAAAAGGAAAGCAAGAACTTGGCAATGTAATGTGACATTGTTCTAATCTTTACAACAAGGAAGGCCAAGACAGATACAGATAGGCACTATTAAAAATCCGGAGATAGGGTAAAAGATTCTATAAAAGAGAATAAAAGCAAGGAAATAGAATATAACACAGGGATGACACAATGACCACTATCATTCTTCTTGCTCTACATGTTCACAATCGTGACATCGATGGAAGGAAGGCCAGCGCAAGAAAGTGACCAGAGAAACTACCGTGGAATGGAAAGGTTTAAGCTAAGGAGAATTGGGACTATCTTTCAACTGAAAATAAAGTCATCCGCTCAGAGCCAATTCTATTCTCTGGGATTCTTCAATTTCAGACTTCATACTGGAATCTTGTCAAGGCCGTACTAAGGGTAGTAGTATTAGTATAAGAGGGTTGAGGACGTGGGGCAATAAATCACGCAATGGGCTCAGCTCAACTCAATCATACTCGAAACGCCAATAAATAACTCAACACAAGGCAGCTCGGTTCGTTGGTTTTTGCTCGGGGAATTATTCAACCATGCGTAAAGCAAAACAAAGACTTTTTAACACTCTAAAAATAAAAGAACTAGCGAATTAGCTACTATCTATCAGGCTGAGTAGCTGGAAACATCGCTGTAGTTAGTTATCCTTAACATTTAGCTGACAATTTGTCTTATATTTTTATGGACCTTTTAATAACTGTAGAGTGGCCGCCCTTTTCCAGCGTCAACTACTTGGAGCTCATGTACTATTTACAACTCAACAAAATGAAGAGTAGAGAATGGGTGAATGGGTCTGTTCATTCCGTAAGCTCTTGAGTTATACTTCTTCCTTGTCTCTAATCATCAGCTTGAAAACTAAACGTAGTTCTGCTCTAACTATAAAAATAGGGGTTTTGTATTACAGAAGTGATCTAATGTTGCCCTGCTGTCTTCTTAATCAGTTGGTAGATAAAAGATACATAAAGTCCAGCAAAGACACTTTTAGTCAATTAGGTGAAATAGAAATATCCTATGCAGGCAGTAGTAGCCAGTTTGGTAAAATATCACCAGAAAAACATGTAGTCCCACAGCAATGGTCAAAGTCAAGCGAAACAACTGAGAGTCATAAAACTGCATTTCCTCAATCTCATTCAATCAAAGAACGCATGCATAAAGCCGGGGCAAAAAACTACCCACATCTCCAACTAAGTCCATCCCAATAAAATGAAGGCTGCCGTTAGACCGGCACAATAAATGGTTGTAGCTCTAGATCAAGTCCAAGGGCAGTGCAATACAAAAAGCAATATAAAACTGTCTACTAGTTTTAAAATGATTTTGGCCTTCAATTACTATCGGTGGTAGGTACTGAAAGTGGGTATTTTCAATCCCGGTAGTTTTTCATCGAGAGGACTTATATCATACAGAAAATCTTGAGACTTTGATGGAGAAGGAAACCAAATAAATCAGAAGTGGACGTAGGAGTAAGAGTTAGTTGAAGAGGGAGGGTAATAATAGTTCATCCCCGTCAGAAATGCAATATCATGGAACAGGAGGAGGAAAATGAGATACTCGAAGTAAAACTCTAGCCGTCTTCAGTAGCATAGTAAGAGTTTGCTACACCAATTCCATTTCCTTTACGCATCTATCAATCCGATAGTAAAATGGAGACGAGGCCGACGTCAAGACGCCAAATCCGCTGTTATTGCCCAAATCACTATTTTAAGCCCCTTTGCATGCAGCAAGGCAATAGATCAAGATGAGCAATACAGTTTGATTGTTATTGTGATTCCTTGGTCTATTCTTGAAGGATTTTATTCCGGGTTTGATGATATCAAGTGCTTGAACATTTTCCTTTTGAAAAAGATATTAGTAGCAACTTGCGATAAATAAAACAGGTTTAGGGAAAGCTCAACTTGTGTGACAAAATAAATAAATAAATATCAAAGAAACCGAGAAAATTTCCCTTTGCATGCATCTATCTGCCTTACAACCAAAAGTTAGCAACTGATAATAATATAATTCCAGTAAATCTTAAATTGAAAGGAGAGCATGATTGTATTATACTGCCTCAACGAGTTGACATCATGCCTGACTGATTCCTCACGATGCGCTGGTATGGGACGGTTGTTAGTACAGGAATATATTTCTCTAAGAGCCAAGACAGGAAAATGGCAAATGCAGAAAGTATCATTATTAAACAGGCACGATTAGACAGAAGAAAACATTACGTCAACGAAACTAAAAGTAAACGAGAACGTGTGTGCGTACCACCAAAGTACCACATCAAAGTAAAGCATTACGCATAATGGTTTCACGATCACGAATGCTGTCTGTTGCAGCGACACATCCAGCTTATTTCATAACACATAGGCACTAAAATCAGTACAAAATGTCATGCTAAAAAACTATCCCATTAAAAACAGCAGTTCAGTAGTATTTGATTTTTGCTTAAAACGAAAATAGCTGTAGAAAAGAAAACTTCCCAGTGAAAGTACTAGCTACCGGTAATAACTACTACTAAGGCTATAACATACGAACATACAAAAGCAGAGCTAATACATAATTTGCACCCTCCAGATGCTTACCACTGATATGAAGCGTTCCATTAGGGAAAATGCTAATCCTTCCAATTCCACCCTCCAAAGACAATTCCATACCGTCTTTGAGCCATTTAACGGTAGGTGTAGGAGTTCCCACAACCTCGCAAGATATCGTAGCCATGCTCTTGATAGGTAGGGTTTGATTACTTGGTGGAATATTTATAATTGGCGGAGGGACTTGGTCCTGAGAGGTGATTTCAAGTCTAGCAATAACATCCTTGGAACCTGCGGGACTTAAGGCGCTGCATACATAAACACCCGAATCATCCCTTTTCACTCCTTGGATTCGAAGTGTTCCCTCAGGAAGAAGTTGCACTCGAGGATTAGATGGATCATCTTGGAGAAAATACTGACTAGTCCCCTCCTTTCTCCATCGAATCTCTGGAACGGGATTCCCATTGGCACTGCACTCAAATTTTGCCACTCCATTCAGACCGATTCGCACGTCTCGAGGTCGAACGATAAATTTTGGTCTTGCTGTAAAGGGGAGAGACAAGTAAATAATGTTTAGAATCAAGACTTTAATAATCAAGAGGTATGGGCATCGTCACAGAAGGCCCTACTCAACCTGTTTCCCTTGCAAGGCATGTTCTCTACTTTATTTACTCTCAGGAACAGGGGGCATATAAATACTTCTCCGATACTTCTGGGGTAAACTTCGAAGAAATGGTCAGAGCGTAATAATGCTTAGGCTTGATGCCATATATCCTTCCGCATCAGGATGCGTGTTATTTAAAATCCACACACTTGTGTGTTATACAAACGTATAGGAATAAGAGTGGGACATTTTTTAACCAACGGAAATGTGTGTTTATAGCCTCAGAAAAATGTGTCATAGTCTTCCCTTTTTAAACGTGAGTATAATTCTAAAGTAAAGAAAATGATAAAAGTCATGATGCACAGGAAATTTTGAAAGAACGAATCATCACGAGTTTCTTTAAAATTTTAGCACGACTACATCCAACTATTAGTACTTGACAGCTCAATACTTCACCGTGCAGAATTCTCCCTTCATTATTCCCCGTCTTTTCTCAGTAAAATCTTTTTAAACATTTAGAAGGCAAGATTCATAAAACGATGCTTCACAGAACCCTTAACTTAATAAGCGAAGCTTTTCCTCTTGATCGGATTGGTGCTAATGAATGCTGCACGACAGCTTACGACCACATATGGCGTGTAAGTAACCAGCCTGTAATATTGGATACACTCTATTCAAATTCGTACACATAGGCATTTATTGCATTGTAAAATACGCCATACAAAAGACACGCAGAGCCAGACAGACGAGATGAATTAAAAAGGGATGAAAGAATTTTAACACCTTGGGTATTAAATGTCCATCTCACTTATTCACGCACTGACATCATTGTAAAGGTAAATGGTGTATTATTAACCTCACAAAGGAAATTAAAAGGATAAGAACTTCATTATTGTTTTGGATACAGCCAGTCCATCTTAGTAACTGCAGTGCTCAAATACTTTTTACAATATGTAAAACAACAAGACACGTCTTTGTAAAACTGTTCATGCTCGTATCATGATTACATAAGCATTCTTTATACATTTTCAAAGAGTACAAACAATAGGCTTCTCTTAGTTTAACAAGAATAAAAACAGCTAAGAACTTCTAAATGATAAAATGCATAACAATGGCAAGCATGCAAGCAAGTTCAAGTGAGAATCTTCCCTTATACTCGTACATCTCAATCTTTATTAAGTTATGCATATTTTTTAATGCGTATTAGAGTACTGTTTTTACTTTTTTCTTTAAAATAGAATCTTTGGGAACATTAATATATCCAACTGACCCTGAAAAGAATTCAGTGGAATAATCAAAATTCAGAATCAAGCATAACAAGTTGGATATCCGATAATTATATTCCTGAACTGTAAAATACATTAAGTTGAGGTTATATGAAAGGAAAAGCCTCAATACTACTTCCTTTAAGCTTTTGGCCAAGAGTTTGTTTTGGCTCACTTACCCACTTTTTTCATCCCTCGTAATTAATATCACCAAAAAGATGGGCAAATGACAGGGAACTTTACATCTACGTCTGCATGTGGTTTCACACATGTATTTGCATTCGTTTTAACCCTATAAATACACACATGAGTGAAATATGCCCCCTCCTGTTTTTATAAGAAAGTGTTTCTGAACGGCTTATCTTAAGTCACTTCATTCATCGTTTTATCACTTCATCAAGCCTTTCTTTCTTGTAACCAGTTCCAACAAATTACATTAACCTAAACTAAACCCATCTGCATGGTATTGGGACCCAAATGTATGTTTCTTTTACTAAGATCTCATTATGTGTATTTTCCAAAACATTTATTATTTTACCAACCCATTTCTGTATCCCTTGAACTTGAAACAGTTTCATTCGTCTCCTTCCCTGCCTACCTCTTCATTTCTGAGTTGTTTCATTCATCTCCACACTCTTATGTAATCTTGGATCTACAAATAGACTGTGTAATGTCTCTTAACCAGACAGGGGTATGTTTCTCAGACCCTGGCTACTGATGAAGAGCAGGAGTTTTTCCCCTTTCTTGTTCCTTTTTAAACTGCTTTGCAGACAAAGTCAACGATTAATACTGTATGTGGTAAGAAAGGTGCATTAAGGATTATGCCTAGTAGCCCTTCCATCTTTCATTCTATCCCCATCTTTTATCGATCTTCTTAGGAAATGACTTCACGCTTAATATCTACCTTTTATACACTGACAGAGCATAAATATGATGGCTTGTGTTCGTTCGAAAACCTGAGGTGCAGTGTACAGCAAAAGCTAAAGACTTCCAACTTCAGTATTGTTTGCAAGAGCAAGTCAAATACGTACTTGGCATCTTTTCTATCAATCTATACGCGCATTATGTACTTCAATCTTACTATCATCTATCTGCACATTTACGTGTTTTCCACATAAGTAACGATGAAACTGAATGTAATAATGCACTTGGTCTCGAGCAGCTCATCCTTGCAGACTAGGCAAGCTTAAAAAAGGGCGAACTAGCTTAAGCTTCATTTGGCTAATGGGGAAATCCGAAAAGGGAAAAAAGTTTGGTGAGCTCTCCATTAGTTATATTACTACCGAAGATGAGATCAAATTAAAGCTTTCTCGTTGAATTGCAAAAGTTTTTACAACTAGTAGATAAAACAAAAGGAACATAATATCCTACTTTTTGTTAGCTATAGCTGTGGTTGTGGTTTAAACTAATACACTTTTCAAGTAACTTCAATAGAGAGTTGACTTCATGATGTGTCGATATTTTTAAGGGTTACGATCTCATTATTTTTTCAAAAAGAAGGAACTTACGATTAAAGGAAGAAAGAGTTTAAGTAAAAACTTACAATGAACATCGAATCGAGCACTGGCCCGTATGCTTCCAAGATCATTACTTGCTTGGCAAAAGTACAGCCCTTCATCTTCCGGCCGGGCGTCCTTTACTCTCAATCCTCCATCGATCGTTTCAGTACGACCGGCAGGCATATTCATGTCTTGACGGTACCAACTAACTTCTGGTGGTGGCATTCCCCGAACTTCGCACTGAAAGGAAGCAGTGTCACCAACCAGTACGGTTACATCTTCAGGCTCCAAGTTGTAGTACGGTTTTTCTATAATATTGAGTCGGAAGAGAATGAACAACTGAGTTAGTAAACTGTCGCAAAAGGATGCCAACTTTTGAATAATTGGGAGAGGAAATGCGTGTTTTGTTCAGTTCTCTGCTGAAGCTAACCTACACTGGAAAGTAACTTGGTAGACTTCGGTAATGGAAAAGTTAAAAGGCTAGTCTAGTCTTAGTAGCTCAGTTATGATTTAATTCGTAAAGGGAAATACATGAATGAATGACCTCATCCAGCTGAATGTTTCTGCATGAAAGATTGCTATTCGTAAGCGATAGGAGAAATAGGGAACCCTTGAAGCTTCAATATAAAACTGAACACGATTATTCTGAAGAATAGTTTCTTTGTAACCTCAAACTCCTAGTGCTGCAGTACCCACCTATCTACCACTTATCTAGTCTAGAGGGATATGAAAGACTCGTATGCAAATAAAGTCATTTAAACTAACTAGAAAACTTACGATTGACATTCAGAATGACTTCAGGTGTGCTACGAGTTCCAGCTATGTTAATTGCCAAACACTGATACCTCCCGACATCAGCAGCTCTTACGTCTTTGATAATGAGGTTTCCAAGATCGTTCGTGATCCTACCTCCGCCACTGCAAAGAAACGGTTCCCCATTTTAACAATGTGTATAGCATATTAACTGTTTTTTAAAGCTAAGTTCGCTTTAAATCGGACTTTTAAAGCGTAACCATTTATTAATTTTGAACTGAGAATGTACAGATCCAATGAAACATTTGCTTTATTTTAAGACGCCTAATGCTTCATGAATAAGCCAGCAGTGCAGCTGGCGTTTCTCAAAGCTGGAGATTAATTTAAAGCTTTAAGATTTGCAACTTTATCTAGGTGATACTATTTGTCGAGAGAGAACCCAACCTGGATATTCTTGTCTCGATGTTCTGTCCATTCTTATGCCACATAACCTGAGGCTCTGGCGTTCCTCTTGGTGGTTGGCATTTGAACACGGCCGTCTCTCCAACAAGTACTTTTGTGCTTTGGGGCAAAACTCTGAAGTCATCTCGAATCACTGAAAATAAAAACACATAAATTGTGAGTGACTAAACTTATTTTTGGAACAACATTCACAAATATTTTGAATTTGGACTACTTGAATTCATGGATCCCTTAGGGAATGTTTTGACTTATAGCTTTACTGAAATTGTTTGAAGTCCCAAATCCAAGTATATTACTCATTGAATCATTGCTACTCCATTTATAACATTGCAATTGGGCGATCATTTAAATAAAGTATATATAAAGCTTTACCCAGCTATCATCCATTCTGGCGGACCCACCGTGATCGTAGGATACAAAGAATATGAAAATAATTTATCCTAACGCTAAAACATCCGTATTTCTCTCTTATCAAGCTAAACGAGGCTCATTGTGGGGCAAACACCTGATATCATGTTTCAAAACTAAATTATAGCAATTGTAATGAAAAGTGCTCCCCTTGCTCACTCTTTTCTGCTATCGGATTCTAACAGATGGACATTTAAAACGATTTTGAAGAACCAACTCGCCCTCAATCCGTCCATCCCTTCCTTCCCTTCAGCTCATATTTGTAAGCTCATTCATGTACGTTCGAGGAAAACTATTCCGTTGTAGACAATGCGTGCTCATTCAATAACCCTCAAAATATAAGATCTACTTAGTATTTAAATGCATATCTAGAACTCATACAAGTATATTTTTCTCTTTTGGGATTTAATTTAACCCGTCTCGTTCGTAAAGGAACATTTAGCTGAGTCAGAGTTCAAAAGACCGTCTATCGGCACATTCCTGGGCAGCAGCAGACTCTACAGAATATTACTTTTGCATGCCTGACCTGACTTGGTCTGGAGCTACTTGAAATTCAAAAGATACTTCAAAAGGATAGGTCTCAATTGTTAAAAAACATGAAGGGGTGCGTCCAATAATACATAACTCCACTGTTATTATGAGCCATCATTATTCTCATCTATGAACCGATGTAGTTAGACTCCCTTTTTCTAAAACGTCCGCATACTTAACCCGTCCGTCATACCAATCCAGTACAGTAGAGGTAGAAACACGGCGAATCATTATCATAGACTAATAATATAAACTACCCTATACGATGTGTGAATGCAATTATAACCTTATGCCACGAAATCAGACAAGGGTAATGCCTATTTTCTAAAAACGAATTTATCTACTCGTGAACGTCAACTCCAGACCATACCGCCTCTCGTTGGGGAGAACATGACAGAAGTAAATGTATTTTAAAATAACTTATTGCTCATTGAACTCTCTCTGACAGAGTTCTCTCCTCCGCTTAACCCCGTAGCCCGATAAAAAACACCTGGAATCTCGGAAACCCAACCAGGCTCAAAGTGACCGGCAGTAGAATGTCCTCAGCATTTAATCCAGGAGGCACCACGATTCCCTTGTTCGTCATGACCTTCCAACCAAACCGTCCACGGTTTAACCTAATTTACAGACAAACCACTCCTGACTTGCTAGGAAAATGTCGGATCCCAACACGAAAGACTCCCTGCTTGCTATGAATATCATAAAACTAATCTGCTCCTGCCATGATCATCCGGTTCTTTAATCATTATTATTTTGGTCAATGGGGATTTGTGTTTAAAAGTTTTCTCTTCTTGGTATAGTTATAAGTATGCATTTAGGATGATGATAATAAAATTGGTTACGATAAGCCCAAACTGAAACCTAATGAACACATAATAATTGCGTGGACTTCAAGCCATGCACAAAGAATTAATCCCTTCGAACAACAGACCCTTCATTAACCACCTTATGTGAGGGCTACACAATCCTATTGGTAAATCACTAATGCATCGTGATCATAAAGTATGGATAACCAATGGCTTTAAGCTCCCTACCCATCTTTTTGGTGAGTTGGGTTTTTGTAATCTTCTTTCAGAAAATTGTACAGATGTGAACTTCTAAAAACTTGACTATTATTAACAGCGTGATGTTTTTCCAGTGTAGGTATGGTTTCTGTGTACATGTGCAAATCAAATCTGGATACAGGGTTAACACTCTCATCTCAAATGTCCTAAATTCAAAAATCCATTATGAGCTAGTATTTTTTACTCCAATTTACCTTCAGATTTCTCTAATAGTAAAAGCAAACGAGAGTAAAAAAATTTTTAAAAGCGTTCAAGACACATGACAATATTAAATTTTACATTCAAGTTATCAACTTCCTGGTAGTAAAATTTTATATCGGTGGAAAAATCTCAAAATTGGATGTTGATGTCAATGCTTGATTTAGAAAGGTTTATGAAGACTTGGAATTCACAAACTTAATGTACAGAACACATATTTTGACAGAAGGATGACACCGAGCAAATGATTCCGCCTTTTAGCAATCCAAATACAAACATGCTTTACATTTTAACATTTTATTTGACTGTTGTAAATCTTAAAGGCGATCGTGGAAGATTCGCAACTGTAAAACGTTCTAAACTTTCAGTATAAATTAACGCAGTAGACACTCGCTAGACAACCAAACTCATATTTACTCGAAAATCTCTGCACTGAAAACAGTAAACTTGTTACTTTTCCATACAAACCCATGCATGTTTTCACACTGGTATTTGTTGTATGGGTGTTTGTGGTTTGTACTTGTGTGTTACATAAGATTAGAATTCTGCGTGCCAAGCGTACTCAGATAAAAAGGGATTTCGTTTACACACACGCAAAGCAATCTTCACGGCACAACCATCTACCCAGTAGTAAAACTTTACTATTTATAATACTTCAGAGACTATAATTCTTCAAAGGGTTGAGAAAAAAAGATCCAAGTAAAATCTGATATGTCTCAAGTACATCATAAAAAGTAGACTACCCTTCGTCTTCCTCCTATTTGCTTTTTCAGTTCATGACTTTTCGATCTTTCCTTCTTTAAAAAAAAAAAATTTGAAAATTATACAGCCATCTCTTTTGTATAGTTGCATTAGAGAACTTTATAACATTATGTCATTTGTAGTACATTGAAGCTACTGCAGATTGTAGTCTCTCAAATAATTCAGTCCTTAAGATCCAACTGAGCGTTGTGAAAAACGTACGACGTTCTCATATCTTTCACATCCACTTTTCACTCATCCGTTTCATTCTCTTCTCTTTAGAAGCATAAGATAAGCCGATTCAGTCCAATTCAGCTTAAGATTAGTGTTAAAGATTGAATCTATTTTCCCCAATCTACTATCGTACTTTTCTTGATACTTGAAAGCACCATCAGGGCAGGGTCGTAGTTAAAAGCCCGCTGTCGAAGTTTTACTGCTCTCTCATGCATTTATTACAACGCAATTTAAAAGCGAAAATACTTAATGCAAATAGCTTGTAGTTGGAACGTTGGAAGCAGCATAGAAAGTTAATTAATTTACTCTGGATTCGATTTTCACATTGAACTAAGTTTACAACAGTATTTTTGTGAGATTCATCACAATCTAGAATACGACTAGTAAATTGCCTTCGCAATTCTTTTCGACAATGTAAATCTGAGTAAAGCAGTTCGAGTAAACGATCATAAATTTTGCGAGACTTGTGTGTTTCGAAATCTGAAGGAAATGCTTCAGCAAAATCAATTTCTTTTGAATGAATGCAGCTTTTCTGGTAGTATCTTCTTATAAAGCTCTTCGCAAGTGCACATATTTTCCTATTTAAAAAATAAAAACAAGAGAGATGCATCGGAAACCAAAATAGTACAAAAATGCTGAAGGCATATAAAAGGGGATTGAAGTGAAAAAAAATTATCTCAATGAAAAGCCAAACATCTTCGTCTATTTATTACCAAATCCCTTATGACTGTTTGCTCACAAAGCACAAAAAATAACATTTGACTACTAATATGTACACTCATATGTATCTGTCGAATTCTGATAATCTCCTTTCCATTTATTTAATAGCCCTCTACTTTTGCAGTTTAGAAAAAGTGATCTTTCTAGTTCTACTTCATACGTAGGAAAACTACACTTTCCTCTCTAGAAAAAGTAAAGCCCTCGCCGGATCATAGACAGAACCACCGTCAACCGTAAAAACTGTTTTCTGATTCTTAGCTGGAAAGTGCCATACCACCGTTTCTTTGATATGCCTGAGCTTAGCAAGCAAATCACTTCGGTTTCCTATCGACTTACCCTTACCATACCATGTTTCATACCACTCAACTCATCATTACAGTTTACCCAGCCCAGTTTATTTTTGGTTGTGGCTAAATCATCCCATGGGAGAGAGATGTTTTCAGGATTAAGACCACCAAAATACTACTTTCTCATCCTCCCACCACAATACAACGAGTTTTAACTTAGTCCCTTGTTGCATCTTTTTTCTATTTTACTCCAACCAAGATGAAAGAGTCGATGATGATATTATAACTACACACACACACTCATTCACCCAGACAGAGTCTACTCATAATATCGGAGCAACGGATCAAGATGAAGTGCATTATCTAAGTCTCAGTAGTGAATACACTGCTACATGTATGGGGATGTAAGCGTGATATGTTCAAAACGCACAAAATAATCATCTCGTATCGTTCGGTATCAGCCTCATGTCAAATTCTATCATCCTTACACTCCTGCGTTTATGTCAGTAAAAGAGCCGCACCCGTCGTAACTTTCACACCACCACTTCACTATCAATTACCTTTAAATTATCAATTTAAACAACCTTCGGGCTAGACCACGCCAGGATATGATGGGATAATAGTAAACGATAGATGTAAGGATAACACTGACGGGAGCTCAGAAGCTTGTAAGATTGATGTTAAAAGAAGTAAAAATTCATCTCACACAAATCTCCAATAAATGATGCAATGTTCAGGTTTTTTACAGCCCAATGACTTTATAATGCTGATTGCAAGGATGAATTTACCTTATCTTGAATAAAGTAATAATAATAACGAAGGTATTACAAAGTCTCGTAATAATGGGAAAGTGCATTTTATTTTACTACGGGGTTATTGCTGCTGTCCCTGTCAGTGTCAAATGGTCATGACAGTGATGATCCTGATGTCCTGATACAAAAGATGATGATGGCCACATGAGAGACAGATGAATGGACATAGATCTAGCAGGCATAAAAAGCTGAGTATTTCTACAATCTTTTATTCCTCCCTCGGTGAATACACAATTGAGAGATTGTACTGTCTGTTCAAGTCCGTAGTAATTTAGATGAGTTTTTCGGAGACGATAAATTAGTCTTCTTCTAATAAATACAGCCAGTCCATTGTGGACTCCCTCCTTGGTCTTAACTAATAAGTGGTCTGCTGCCTCTGCTTGTAAGAACATCTTGGGAGTTCTAAAGAGCAAGGAAGGCAGTTCGCCGTTTCGGAAATCATGGGGCCATTATGGCGTACAGTCTCGTTGATGGAGAGCTAAGTACTTCTTTCAAAGTTATAATTCATAATTCCAATAATCTGATGCCTAGTGAAGCTTTATATGGTCAAGAGTCATCTTCAAAACTGACAAGATGACGATGTGTAGATTGTCCAATGGGAAAAAACATTAACAACTCGGATCCGAGATGGACACTTCATCTCATCTCCACAAGTCTTCTAAGAGTTTAGTCATAATTCATTTTGTCACGGACTCATGTGGAGGTCAAACTGCTGGATAGTCGCTAGTACAAATGCTGTGGATACTGTCAACTAACTGTACGAATTCGTAAGATAAAGTACTTCATGAAAATTCTCATGAACAGTTTTTTACCTCTTGAAGCGTCTCTCATACCTTCGCTTCGACTTACGTTCTCCCCGGACATTTATGACATACTGACTTGAAAGGATCTGATATAAAATTGATCGAGGAAGTCCTCACTGAGTAGTAGACTTCAGTTGAAGTCATTGCCTCACAGGAGGGAATCAAAGGAGGTGATGAATAAAGTAATAAATCCGTACTCCTCCGTACATGCGTTGGTTGTCTCCTCCAAGTAATTCATCTCCGCAAGCAGCCCAAGCTCTTTCCAACCCTTCTATTTTATCCTTAATCTGCACGCCACCAGAATTCTTAAGGAATGCCGTTTTTTGTCTGGGCTATTTATGCAAATCTTGTTTCAAATTATAAGGCACCTTGAATGTGAATAGACCCCGTCTGAATATAAATCTTCCACGCAATCAACATACAGTCGTCAGCTGTGCAATCATGTCACTCGAGTGAAAGACTTAAGAACGGAAGGTAGACAAGGTTTCAACTACCAAAACACGCTAAAAAATTTTCAATCACAATTAATGCATCAAGTATGTAGCAGCAGTAGTGGCAGTAAATGTGAGGTATTCGTTAGTATTGCGGTCATATTTATCATCATTCGTTGAACCAACTCTTTTTTTCTTGGTTCGGTTGGCAGATTACGATTCATTTCTGCAATACGTAAGCACATTTATTCCTTACCACCCGCTTCGTTATTTCCATATTCACTTAGGCACCTATAATCATAAACTCCACCGGATGCCGTTTGCCTCTCACCCGCAAACATTAAGCAACAAGAGTACAGCTAGACTACGTGTTTCCTTCCACTTAAGGCTCCGGGTTTTACGAAAGAACTGCCTCTTTTCAGCATGAAACAGGCTATAAATATATTTCAAATTTTTCATACGAAGTATTTACCTCTTTCCACCTAGGTATGCCTACTTTCTTCCTCCTTTGCCCTAAAGCTTTCAATAATATGCAACCTTTTAAAACAAGTAAAACCCCATACATTTCTGCTATAGCTGGTAATAAAACGTACATCAAGCTGCGAGAACAAATTAACATTTGTTATTATTCCCATCGCAGTAAAAAAAATTTCAGTCTAACATTACGACAGGATGGTTATAAATAAGGTAGAAACTGAGCCTATCATTATGCTAAACCCTTAGAGGATATGCTTGCACATTATGCAATGATCATAATACGGCCTTAAACAAGCGTTTAAACTCCCTGTTGAAATCATCAGATTAGCAATTCTGCAGAAGTAGAAGCACCCGAAAGACCTTTGCTGGTAATTGGCTATAATGTGAAATCTTCGTCGTAAAGAGATGCTAAAAACTAAATAAATAAATCAATTCCCCATGAGAGACTATTCAAAACATTATTAACCACATGCCCAACCACAACAATACACACGCAGGGCTAACCAACACGTCCTGCTGACTTTTCTTCTCTACATAAAACCGCAATAATTAATTGCATAGTATAAATCCCTTAACTTGCATCCCTAGGAAATACACAAAAAATATCAATGGAGTTTTTGGATAACCTCGACTGCCACCAGGAAATACTGAAGATCTATTCAGTTTACTGCCAAACGCACGTGTCGCTTTTAATTTGAGCGAATTACTCAGCAAGCAATTTTCTCAGACCCCGCTGTATTTTTGAACGATTTTGAACGCACAGAATTAAATTAGACTGGAGAGGCATCATTATCAGGGATCGTTACCTGATTTGTACCATGTAATAAGCAATAAAAAGAACATTTTTTGTAGACGTAATGCATTTTTCATCACTGCCGGAACATTCATTCATATCAGTTCAGCTTCAGCTGCTACCTCTTAATAAAATATTTGACTGAGTTTTTATCTGCTGCTTCTACTACGATACTGACACAAATAATGATAAAATAAGTATGCGTAGTTTTTTATTTCTTTTATAACTATACTGAGAACTAACGTAGTTACATATGCGATGGCGTATCTAACAATGTTTTTTCTTCTATTTTAATCAAAAATAATATTCACTGCCAATAATCTATCATATGCCATGTCAGCAATCAACTACAACTCGCTATAACTAGAATGAAGAAAAGGATGAAGAGAAGAGATGCAAAAACTTTTTATGTATTTTTAGTGGAATTTCATTTGCTCCGCTGTGCTCCCTTTGTCCAAGCGTTGTGTAGTCATTAGTGGATTTCGAATTCGGAATAATAAATACTTTTATCAGAAATTCTTTCCTTTGAGTTTTTCAAGTCTTCATCCTTTCCCTATTCAATTCTCAGACAGCACTCTTTTAATTTTCAATTTTGGAATGCATTCAACCACGGCAACTTCATATCAATTACTGATTATCCACTCATCGCATATTGAATTTTCTTCAGTCAGTCAATTTATAAAAACCAATGCTTTAGCTGGTTCTTCTACTATAAAAAAAGCTGGGTCTAACGAAGCGTACTGCGAATGTCAATAGCAGAAATAGGTACTCGAGTTAACACAGGCCCATGACCGATGGGGCGTATCAAATCATCATCGCTTCATTTCCTATCAATCCTTTGAGAGTATCGGATATCTCTGTTTTATTAACTTTGTGCAAGTAGTACGCAATACGTTAGCCTGGAACCCCCTGCATTGGACGACAGTAAATACAGCTACGGATCCTAATCTCCCAAAAAACGACTGACACTGACAATTCGATTGATAGCGATAGTAATTTCACAAGCTATGAGATATTTCCTCATAGATGTGTACAAACTGTGTAATGTGTTTACAACTCCAGCGTACGTTACAATTAAATCGAGGTTATATTCTCTTTTTATCTTGGCTGAGTACATTACTAACACCAAAATGAAATAAAATGAAAATAATAACAGGTTATTTAAAGTTACAATCTTGTAGCCAACAGATTTATTATCACAAACTGTTATTAAATACTTTCAGCCTGCACCCTGTAGTAATTGCACCTAAGCAATGTAAAGGAAAGCACATTCAACTTTCATTTCTTACTAGATAATGAAACAGAATTTAACTTCAAATCGCCGTGGGACTTTAAGCTTGATCGACTTTATCGATAAGGAATAACTAACACCCTTTTTATTCATCCAGGTATTTCCCAACAAACATGTTCACTAAACTACCACCGTTCGCCCTACTAACCCTAGCTCATCAGCTATCTTTCTAACTTCGACCCAAGTTATAACGAGAGTTGATTTTTTATATGCATCACCCTTTCATACACACGTTGTAAACTATCGTTCGTTATCGCAGTAAAGCCTGACTAAATAAATTAAATGAGTTAGAGGTAAAATGAGCCGTTCGTTTGGTTCTCCTATCCGACCCTGTCCTGTTCCAAGACTTCGTTTCACAACCCTATCCAATGATTTCAAAGTCAGGCAAGAAGGGTTTCCGTCTACTTCTTTCAGGAAGGTAAAAGGATAAACTGTACGTACGTTCATGACCAATCTATCTAACTTTTAGCTTGTTAAGTTATTATTATCATCCGGATAGTTTTGAATCCAATGAAGGAAATACAACACCTGAAAGGAATCCCATCATGATCGTTAGTTCACCTTTCATGGTAATCTACAAAAGCAAACCAATAATAATAACACACAAATTCGGTCCCCTAGTTCGTGCGTCGTGTAGTGCCCACAATGTTTCTAGCCTTGCCTTGTGTTCCTCTATAATATAGTTTTATCGGTGCTGGAAAGAGCGTAAGAAAAACTCACGAGTCTCCAAAAATAGGGAAAGAAGACATGTATGGTGTTGGTGAGGGCACTATTTCATCTCTCCTACCGGGCAACCGTCCAATATTTCTTATCACATTACATTACCGTCTGTACACCATTATACGGTACTCTTTTTTACTCGTTGTAGTAAAAGCCCACTCTTGTGGTTTCCCTATTAGGACCGGTGATCACGAGCAGCTTGATTTAACTATCCGTTTAATTGCTACATGGAGATTTATTCGGAAACCTTAGAATGATAATAAGAGTCTTGGAATACCAGGAATTTATACTTATGCTTTGCTAGTCATTTCATTTTACCTTTTGATACTCTGAAAGAGTACACGATGTCACACTCATCGTAATGTAATTTAATATGTGGGTGTAGTATTTAACAAGTTTTCAAAGTTTGCGTTTGGCATGATGAAGATAGAGAAATTATGAATTATTAAAAGTACATTGATCCGTGAAGGAAAATGATGAAGGTTTTGAAACTGATAAACCGAGACACAACAGGCCAGTGAATGATGCTTGATAAGTGCAGCAAACAAAAGTAATGTTAAGTTCATCCACGGACATATCAAGACATCAAAGCTTGTTCGGAAACATAATGCAATCCAAATCCCATCAAATGCATTGCACAAAGAAGCGACTGAGATTTAGCGAACTCTCTAAAATACAAGGTACGTTACAGAACGACTGCAGTCGGGGACTGATTACATCCAAGCAATGCCAACTGTGGAGAAGAAAGGATAATGAGGAATTGGAATGTAAATGTCCATCATAGATCCTAGTCAGACATCAAATCAGGCAAAAAATTAAGAGCCAAATTGTTCCCTAGAATTTTTTTTGTTCTACATTAACGTTCTAGCGTAGTGCTGAAGCTCTGTGAAGGAAGTGCAAATGAGTTTGTGATAACAAACGTGCCTCGTTTGACTTCATTATCTAAGCGTCAGTTCGACTCAATTAGCCATTAGTTGAATCGATTTTTGACTACTAAGCACTTCACAGATGTAAAATAAACTCATTATCAATCATAGAATCACGTTTTTCTTTCTAACAAGAACGCATACTAATATTTTTAGTATTACTAGTCACATTCAACGTTGTCCTTGCTTCTTGCTTTAATCAAATCCAGCTAAACTGTTTATTTAAAGATTTTTCACAAATTGGTAATACTTATACCTATTTGCAATGTACAAACGCATAAATATAGGTTATACCAGTGCACAGAAATATATTCGAATTTCACCACCAGAAGCGATCTTCATTGTGGTTGGAAAACTGGCCGTGAATCTTTCAGAATTTACAATGTCAGCGGATTTCATACATTCGTACAGTCTGTACTAACAATGGGACATCCATCTTCTAAAGGCGTTCACACCGGCATTCAAATCGGATGGAATTAATGGGAAGCGTAGGAGTGGATGAAACTGGGCGACATCCAATTAATTTCCACATCCTACCTAACTGAACTAACTACCCATTTGAATAAAACGGTTGCATGCTGCAGTCAGCACTCGCATCAGTATTTCACATACACTGCAATTTAATATATAATATTTCAACCCTTTATCACATGAAACACATGTACCAAATTAGCTCTCAGGTGGATAAAGCTCACTAAGAATTTCTAGTGCTCCTTGTTTGATAAAAGGTTGGATTAATGATAGGTACAATACCATAATTTCATTGTTTGATTGTACTCTATTGCTTTACAGTTCAACGTAGTAGCAGAAAAGTAGCTTGACTCTGAAACCAAACAAACCCGACCAAAACCAAAGTCTTGCTTCCGTGATTACAATAGAGGAGAAATTCCTACCTCGGCTTTAGCATTATTTTAATGGACAAAGACTTTGGATAATAAATATCCAGCTTTCATTATTTTATAAACATAATCCTCTGAAGCCATTTGAATTTAACAATGTCAACTCCACGGCAGCGTGCACCCAAACTCCGCTAATCTTAAGCTTTAGCTCGTATTGAATTCTCTCTAAACCAGTTCTAACCAACGTGGATTACTATGCATAACTTCCTAAAAGTAATATTGCACATTGCACTAAATAAAGGAAATGAAGTAACTTCTGTTTAGTAAGTTTACCGGATTCTAAATCTCGAATAGTCCTACCACCAGTGACTAAAAAGAAAAACGCAACTAAGCCAATATACCGTCCGTTTTGCTCTGACATAAAAAATACAATAGATCCAAAATTCGAAGGAAGCTTTCCAAAGACGAATATGTCATTCGTTAGAAGTTTCATCAATCTCTTGGAATTAGAGCACCACTGGTGACTGGTGTCATTGAGAAAGGGGGCTGTAACTGAAATAAAAAATGTGCCCCTTACCCTGTAAATGGGATAAACGGATAGACCGTCATACACTGACAGTAGTAAATATAATGTGAAGCTCTATAGCTAATATACTAGGATTGATCAGAAATGCAGCAGCGAGTGCTCTCGTTTCTCCAATTTCGTTTTCTATTTCCCCTATGCTCTTTCTTAGATTCGTTCAGAAAATTCCCCCTCGTTCCCTTTTCTTGGATCGCTTGACACTAAGAAATCCTCTGAATCGTATTCCTTGCACACCCCAACGAGCAGTGCACAATATTTAAATATTTCCTCTAACAAACGGCCTGCATACTGAACAAATAGTGCATTGAAAGAAACGCATTTTGTCCGTGCTACCTGCCACATAAACTTCTAGTTTTATCTGTGACATAACCGTTAGCTAACATGGGCAATTTCTTTTTCTCAAAAGATTGCAAGGCAGGCTGCCTGGGGTTCGGTTGCACTGAACAACCAATACCAAGAAAAGTAACCGGATAAGAGCTAAAGTTGCTAGGTGTAAGATGATAATAATACTATTTAAGAACGCTTATTAAAACGTCCTCTCGGCCCTTTTACTTACAGTATGATCTCCTTGGCTGGCACATGAAATCAAGCTGTAATAACAATAATCATAATTCAAAGGAACAGGCTCGGTTGACTTGAGCTGTTGTATTTAAAACTAAAGCTGGTGAACCGAAGCTAGCAAAAGGTTGAATACTTTATCTGAAACACCTAGACATGAAATACCAACCCACTCTGAGGAAGAACCCACTGCTATTTTATCTTTTATTATTTTCCCTTTCCTCTTTCCCCAGTCTGAGAAATACATAACTTAATAATAATATAATGGAAAAGAGACAGGAGAGGGACAGAATTAGAATTGCTCAAGAAAGATGGAAGATGGAGAGAAGGAAATGGTGAGTTAAGTTAAGGGAGGTTCTTTAATTACAAGGAACACATCACAGAAAACAGAGAGACAATTCCACATTTTCTGCTTGTGATAATTCCTCATTTTCAGTCGCACAGTTTATTATCTCTTTTTGAGTTTCCTCAGTTTTAGTTTAAGTGAAGTTTACACTTGATATGGAATGCTTTGCTGGGTTTCAGCTCTAGTTTGCAGTAATAGTTGTTGTAGGAGTCATAGCTGGATGAGTTTTATTATAAGCAATAAGTTTTTGTTTTCATTCTTACTGTACACTTTCTCATCTTTTCATTCGCGTTATTAAGAATCTCCTTCCATCTCTTTCTTTGCATTCTTAGTTTTGCTTTTTGTAACTTAAAATAATGAAGGAATATAATACCCTTGGTGGATAGAGCGGAAGGAATGAGCAAGATCATGGGAGAAAGCAGCAACAACATTAAAAGTAAGCTATGTACGTATTCTACTAGATGAAGAAATGAGTTCCAACTTTTTAATAAAAGGTGCTCATCACGGCTTATCTAGTCGTTACTTTATCGTATTTGATACCAGTTTAGTTTTAATGAGAAAACTAATATACAAGCCTTTATTTTAATGGAACGCAACGGAGCAAAGTTTTTAGTACAACAGATTTGGTGACCAGGATACACTAATAGAAGCTTGTTGTTTTCTCATTATACTCCGCATTTGGAGTCAATTTTCAAATATTGTGATGTTTTAAATATATTTTTCTAAATATTATTTTGTGTGATGTGTAATACAGTAGAAGTTACTTGACTACGGACTACCCAAGAACAAATACAGAATAAAGCTCACAGTATGATGCTTCTCTAGAGCATTAATGAAATAAAGTTACTATCACAATAATGAATCAAGAAAAAGACGGCTGAGAAGTCATATTGCGACTGAAAAAATTAATTCATTTTCTCATACATTACAACTTATACCCCACACTTCATGTTTCATCATTACTAAAACCTTACAGCGAGAACGTCTTGAGATGAAGTACTTTAATAAATGGAATTACTGAGCAATTAATTAAACTAAAGCTCTACAGAGCTGCTTTCCCGGAAACAAATTAGGAAGAAAACGTTCCAGACATAAATATGAAATACGACAGAAATAAGGTTTCAAGCGGTACTCTGCAGTGGAAGCAGCGCTGCCTTAACTTACTATTGAAATGGTACAAGGGTTCTTTAAAGCAACCACAAAACTTTCTTTAATCAAATGAACCCATACACCAAAGATGGCTTCCGTCCAAGCACCCTTAATAGTCAGCTCTAAATGCAATAAGTAAAAGTAAAAACTATTTTAGCCAAGCTATGCCAGAGGGAAGGATGGGCAACGTAACATTCTCTAATAGAACTACTCATTTGCCACATTAATTCCACATGCCTCCATTGAAAATTGGAGTATAACTGCAACCACCATGACCAAGACCAAAATCATGCATTTTCCGTAAAAATATGAGAACCACATCCATTGGTAGGATGCTACAAAAGTCATCACAATGCACTCAAAACTTTCAATTCAACCCTTCTTTTATTAATATCCCTAACTACTTCAACCGAAATTTGTATCTAATATCATCTTCCTCTCTATTTCAACCACTACTTGTCATTTTGCACATCTTCCATTCCAGAACTCGGGTACTGTCTACTTTGCTTTCTTCTCAGTAGTTTCTATTCAATTCCTTCCACGACTGGTAACAAAGTGAGCGTCAGCGTTCAGTTACAAGTTACAAAGCAGAAGTAATGCTTTACCAACTGCCAACGATATAAAAGTTAAAAGCTACTTTTTAGCAAACTGTGACTTCACAAGGTTTCACTGTCTGAAGGACGCATGGATAATTCACATTTACCATATAAATCCTTCACAACTATTTAAAAGTAGTTCAAAAATTCAGACAAAGTACTCTGTGTGTTATTTGCATTACCAAACCTAAAGCGGAATAAGAAGAATTTCAATGCAAACCCACGGAAAGGCTCAGCCAAAAAGAAACCACTCGACTTGTAGGCTTAGTTGACTGGCTGATGGGTTCTACATCAAAGCTGAAAGAGACTAAAAAGAAAGCCAAGTTATGCACGTAGGCGTATAGCGTAGCGTTATTGAAACCTAAAAGACATGCACCAATACATCGCTAAGAACATCGATCCCAAGAAGAAGCTTGCCTCTGTCTCCAATACATTGAATAAACGGGAATAAACCCAAATTGACTTTGGAAGTCACCGACTGTCTTTCCATCCCTTGCAGACTCGACTCAAGTAATACATCACTCAATTCTTGAAAGGAAACCCAGGAAGGACAAACAAAACGAAAACAATTTCTCCTGCTGATGCTACCAACCGCGTGCAAATATTATTATCTTTCCTGGGGTTTCCATTTCCGCATTTTCATGCTTCACTCTCAAGGTAGATCATCTGCCTGCTTCATCTCATACAGAAGATAAGTAGAGAGAAATCCGGGCAATATGCAGGCAAGTTGGTGTGATATACTCTAGTAGCTCGTACATATTGTATGAGAAGATGCCATCCGTCCAAGTGAGCTACTTTCATGTAATAAAATGAAATGAAAGGTGCTCTTTTTGTATGAGGGAAAATACAGAAGAATATTCAACTTTACTCTTTCCGGTATAAAGAAACGAAATTTCCTTCTCCGTTTTTCCATCTCAGTTGTCCAGAGAGTGACTGGTGGGTGGATACCATGCCACAAAAAGTACTTATAAGAATAAGAAGATAAGAAGAAAGACAGGCAGACAACTAACATCAAAGAAAACAGTACTTAGAAATGGAAGATAGACAACGGGAAAAGTACACACGCACTTTAGCCTTCGATTTATTATTTTAAGTTATACAGTCTACTTTCCTTTCTTCTGGTTATTATAGTAATACTATCCCTGACTTACTGACTGCTAGTTACGTCTCATTTTATAATAACAGAAAAAACGTCCCTTCAAGAAAAGTCATCTTCTTGCGGTGCCAGGCAGACTAGCCTTACTCATTTGTTCAGTGAGTCAGCCATAGTTTAACTTAAGTTCAGAATAAAATAATATTGTTCATCCTCTCTGCTTCTTAGACTTGCTTATTTTGATGGTCAAGCCGCCACCCTGCTGAAAATTGGAGATAAGTCGACTTCCTTGCGGAAAAACACATTTTAAACCCTTTTTATTCAGCAGAGAAAGACTACCACGAGGCTGTATTGGACGATAGTTATGTTGTTGGTCCGTCAACAAAAGTGGATAGTGAATGAAATGGATGAGGAACAGCTGGCTCTTTTTCCTGACCTCTACTTCATCTTTATTTAGAAATCATTTCTTCTTACTTTTTCTGAACTTGGCTTTAAGTTTCCATTCAAAACCTACCCGATAGCACAGAATGGAGACGCATCATTTATATAACACTTTCGATACCCTTTTCGGCACTTAAAACACAAAATGATACATTCTTCTTCAAGGAACATGGAAAGTAGCCAGGAGGGAGGCCCCGACTCGACGTCTTGGAGACGTCTTCAGAAAAGAATTTAGCCATAAGGAAAGGAAGTTAGGAATCAGGCAGGCAGGATACTAGAGGAAAAGGCTTTAATACACTTGAAGTTCGGGGTCGGGATCTGAGTTCTAACTGAGAAGATCGCATATGTCAGTGCCCTTGGAACAAGAGGTCTTACTTAAAATACTCTCTTGTAAAAGATGAAGTGCCTACATTCTTACGACTCTCATGTTCTTTCCCTGCACGCCTTGTGGATTCGGTCGGTGTAGATAGTAGCAGAGTTTTGGACGACGGCTTCTGCATCGAAACCAATGATCCATTGATAGAGAAAATCAGATGGGAGCGTTGCATTTTCATTTTGCTAGTTTGTACACAACATTATATGGGTTCAGGAGATTTTAGTAATAGTTTCAGTACATGCCACACTCACTACTACTGCTTATTACTAAGGGGCTGTGTTTTGGTGACGAGATAGAACAACTGGAAAAGTAGTGCGTGTGCCAGAGACGAGGTTGACTGGTAACATGGACCCCGAGTAATTGGAAAATATTGTTTGGAAAAAAGGGAAACAAACTTTCGTTCGTTCGGTGTTTACATCGATCCTCGTACATGTCGTGGTTATTGGAATCACACCTAATAATAAAGGTTTCTCTTTCATCGCCAGTCAGAAAAACCTATACAACGCACCTCTACTAGTTGGATGGTTGTTTTCTACGTACACTTACAGTGGAAGTTGACAGTGATCTATCCCTTAAAATACAAACACCTACTCGCCTACTCCCTCACACTGTTTCTGCCACAGAGCAATGGCTTATATGAAAATGTAACAATATATCTTTAGGACAAAGGGAAACCCCAAATAAATTAAGTTAGCTTATGATATAGAAAACGAGCATTGTTTTAAGGTACTTTTAGGGATTTTATAGGTAGCTCTTACCAAAACAAATGATAATGCATGCATACATCATCAACCGCATTGGAGATAGTATCTTGTGGGCGTAAACAGTTTCGAAATGTGTACATTAGACGTATTGCACGGGCTGATGAGGTTCCCGGGTGAAACTATAGGATGGTTTGAAAACGCAAGGGAGACACTCGACTCATTAGCACTCTCCAGTGATTTATGGCAAGCAATTTCCAGCACATCACTCGATGAAACCAAACAGTTTTGACAATGGCAAACTCCCTAATTGCTTTTCATGCTTTGATGAGTTGAGATCGCCTCGTCTGTCTTTCATACCGTTGGTTTCAATGAAACTACTACTGCTGACGAAACGTAATGCGAATGGGACCCCGGCCAAGAATCAAACTGAGGACTGTCAAGTTTTAATTACTTTGCCAAAACCTATCGACCCTTTAACCCACAGAGTTGACTACTGTACAATAGTATCCTCATTTCTCGGCTCAATTACCCACGTATTTAGTAAATGTTAGATCAGCTTTTCTTTCAAAGGAAAACTAGACACAAAAATTTCATAACAGCTTCGCCAAAATAAAAAAAAATCTAGACCATTGCTTAAAAAATATATGTTCCAACGGTTTTTGCGAAGCCAGCCAATGGAATAAACGAGAAACCCAACAGAGTGCTATTTAATAAATTTATGCCTAGGATGCAAAACATTCGCACGCATGAGTGGCCTTAGGCTCACTAATCGAATTAACAGAGGCTTCATGAACATTCATACGATGATGCTTGCTGAACGTCTCATTTGTGGATTGCTTATGAATATTTGTAACGCTGATTCTGCTAAAACTAATGCATGATAAGAATCAGTCAACCATGATCTTTAAGCTTTAAAAAGGCTGCTCGGAATTGAAACCGTTCATGCAGAGAGCTCGAGATTGAAAAGCTCAGCAAAGTTTCTTACAATCTAAAACAAATTGAGGGTTTCTAACTAGTAAGTAGAGACCGCATAGATGCAATAATACTGTACCGTGAAACTATTACAAACTGCAATAACTTTTCTGCAGAAGTTTTATTTTCCTCAATCTAAATAAAAGCCAATGAATATAATTAAAGAGGGACTATTAATCTCCACTTTAAGTGATACTAAAATAAGTCTGAAATTACCAGGAATGATTTTTAGTGAGAGTTAGAGGCAATAATGGCATGGTATCATACAAACTGATTCGGACCGAGCCGAAAAGCCATTTCCGTTGCAATCATGATCCATAAAAGCTGTCATGCAGACTTCACATAGCCAATTACAAGGAACATCAATCCAGGCAACGAGTGAACTTTTGCTTTACGCTTTTTTACTCAACTAACGGAATGAGTGAATGAGTGAGTGGCATGATATCACTCAAACTGTAAAAATGAAGTGTCATGGTGGTAACAGCTCATTTTCATTCCCATATAAAGAGGTTAATTGCTCCCGAATATAAAGCATTCCATCTAAGCATAAAAACATGGCTTTGGGGAGGAATTCATAATACAAATTTAGTAAACGAAAACTCAAAGTCATTAAGATCTTTGTGGTGAAACTGCTTCTACACTACAGGCAAGTACATAAAAGGACAGGAAGCAACTAAACCGCAGTAGCACACTTGCACTGCACTTTTTACATCGCTATCTGGATTACTTATTACCTTACAAAGATTTGCCACACTTGAACTTTATTTCCGAACCGTTTTTAGAAAACACCATACAGCTCGATGGCTGCTGGCACCAGCAGAATCAAGAAGTGCACTCAGTTTAGTAGGAGTAAATACTTGAGCCTCATTTCCAATGAGAAGACAGGTAAAACTTATTTTTGTAAGTGTTTTCCTTACAATATCAAATAATAGAAATAAAGATACATGACTATGATATTTTATGACTAAGAATTGATACTAAAAGAAAAGATCGTACACCTTTTGAACCTGGGAATTCAATGTGAGCCGTGAGATACGCATACAAAATGAAACAAGGAAACCAGACCCGAAGAAGCGAAACATCCCTGACAATGAGTGACAAGAGGCCAGGTGCATAATCCAGTAAATGAATAGGAGGTTGGTTGTAACAGCTTATCTCTATCTGTGTACTTACCTCGTGGAATGAAATAACTCGCTCTCGTAACAACATGTCTCTTGAACTTTCTTCCAAGAGTTCCAATCTCAAAAATATTTTTTTTCTCTTTTCAAAGGGGCTCATTTACCTTTTACACTTTAAATGTCTCCTTCAAGCGAGTTGCCTTTGGCTGTGAGATGAAATGAAGTATTACACAATACGATAAGTGAAGTCAGCACTAAAGTGAGAAACTTGAATGACCCCATCAACCCCTGTTTCATTTCATTTTTCCATCAACATCATTTCACTGAAAACGGGATCCTATTCTTTGAGCAACCTTCATTTCACATTTCCTTTAACAGAACAACCTGGCACCTTTCTCATAATATTTGCTTGACCCTACAAGGAGTGATAGGTAGTAAAACACTTAGCCACTACTGCCACGGTCTACTTTTGGCCGTCCAATTTCAAAAAGCTTCCTTGAAAACCAGCCTTCTTCCTTGGAAAGAAGTAATAGGTAATCCAACTCATCGACCTACCCGTCCTGATCAAGCCAAGTCTTTGTAAATTTTCAGATGAGAATGTACCACGAAGCCAAACCAATAACCTGAATCAACATCGCACAAAGAAATATTGCCTTCATAATACCTACGCTGGGTTCAATATCAAGTGTACGTTTCTATAGTCCGGTACTTTTCATTTATCTCTTGAAAAAGTTATTGATACAGGGGAAGCAGATGATTTCGGTCATGAGTCTGCTGCATACTGCACTGTATATTCGATGAATGGAAATAATGTAATGTAGTACAGCTCTATCCAAACTCAAAATATTATTACAAGGGATTAAAGAGGCGTTCTTTTACACACTTCCATCAGTTCCATCATCATGAAATGAATTGCTGATATACCTTCAGGTTGGGTCGATTATTTCTTCTAAGCTTCTTATTTTCTCACCCCGTCTGACAGTTTTAGGGCTCAATTCAATTCAACTTATATTCCAAACTGCTAGAATCCCTTTCAAGAAGATGGGAAAACATTGACACAAGGTTGGGATTAAATTTTAAAAAGGCTATTATTCCCTACTCTACCGCTGGTATCGCACGAAACATATAAAAAATATGCTTATCTTTCGTTCTTATCTTGACCGAAGATAGCATCCCTCATAAAAATTAGGTGCATGAATAAAATGAAAGTTCACGGCAACTCAACTAGCAAAATTCGAATTCTGAGCATCCCAATACTTATCTTGGTGTACGTACACGCAGCCCTTAAACATTCCACACAACAACCTAAGACCTCCAAGGCATTTCCATCTCTCGCAATCCTTTACCTCCCACCTCTGAAGCTTACAGAAACACTTTATTTTTAATATATTATAACACCTAGAAACATCCAATTTATTCACCAATCTCTAGAGAATGAGAGATGAACCTAGTGCTTCGTTGAGCTTAGTACGAAGCATGAAAGTTAACGCAAGTTAACATATCTTAAATCACTGCAAGTTACAAGTATAACACCTCACATGACAAGCTGATTTAAATCAAACGTCTTCTCCAGTCTGCACCATGAAATATTGCCCATCTTCTCACCCTAAGTCAGTTTCTTCTTCGAACAACACCTTAAAAAAGATGCTTCTTCTCAAGGTAGGCAAGGCTTCTACATAAGCGTTTGATAATCGGATGATGGCAATCCAACGGTTGGGCAATTGATATGGATAGATAGAAGCAGCTGAAGCTGAAGGTTTGATTTTTATTTTTAAAAAAACATTGTGAGATGTGCCAAACTACCTGAAAGCCTAACTCCTTCGTTTTCATCAATGACGGCAAAGGCAAGAACAAATCACGGAGTAAAATAAGCCTAAATATACTAATGTGTCCTAAAAGATGATAAATCCTGACTTTAATCTTACTTTTCTACGACAAGCACCGTTTTACGATTGTTTGGATTGGATATTTTATCATTCTAGACTAAACTTTATGCACTCAACGTCATGAAATTGCAAGACTTAAAAATACATTTAATCTAAAACCACAGGGATGGCAGTGCAAGAATAATAAAGCGTGCATGCGATATTATTATTATCTAGGATAGATATATTATTCCGTTTATTTCTGAACATATTTCCATCATCGAACCGTTTAAAACCTGCACTTTATTATACTCATCTTCCTCTCTGCTCTTCTTGCACATACATAAAAGGGAAAAAGAACCGCAATAAATTTCATTTCATATAAGTTAACCATAAGAGCGCATTTTGTGACTAAGATGCGATGATAAAATAAGAAAAACTCAACCAAACTAACGTTTGAATAAAGCTGTGATTTCATAAAAAGAAATGATCGCTCTTTCCTCTATTTTTCCATTAGACTTAGCACACATCGTGCAGAAGGCTACTTAACGCTTGCTTCACGCATCCACCTAGCCTAGACCTTAGAACATTCAGCCATTTAAGTTGGGGTAAATGGCTTGGAATGAGATTCTACAAGGGTGGAAAAACACTGACTGTGCGTGTCTATTTCTTTTTAGATCTTGCAGTCCTAGTCGTTGTAGTTATCAGTACTTTCTCAGCAGCTCCCTTTTCTCCCTTTCTTGCAATATTTCTTGCAAGACGTAAAATATCCAGGCAGGGGAAGGAGCGGATCTTATCTTTAGTGTGATCACCTGCTTCATACTTTTGGTGTGCAGGCTAACAAAACATTATGCCATGAATGAGGAACAAGTAAGCAGGAGCTAATGCTTACTGATACTGTTTTTTCTCACAATGAATGACTACTTTAGGATAGGATGTAAATATGATACTACTATGAAGTATTTTCTCCGCTGCTGTCCTTACCTCCAACTTGTAAAGTTGCATTGCGACTCCGGACACTCCCAACTTGGTTGCGTGCAATGCACCAGTAGGTTCCACTATCGGATTCTTTCTTGCCGTCTGACACGCTTAGAAAGAATAGATCACCTCCTGGGAGAAAGATCCGACGACCGTCGTTTGATGGACTGCTGTTTAAAAGTTCACCATCCTTGTACCATTCTATATTCGTGCTTGGCTTTCCCTCAGCTTTGCAATTTAGGGTTGTTGGCTCATTCTTTTTAACGAGGACGTCTTTAGGATGTTCGGTTATACGGGGTGAGCGGAACTGACCTGAAATAATGAAAAACAACATAGGGGTTTAGGCATTTTCAGAAAATTTCTTTTAAAATCGATACTTATTGCTTATTGCTTAAGGTTTTTTGACACGTCTGGCAGCAGTGTTATAGCTTAAATTGGGCAAAAACAGCTTGTTTTCAGCTGCACCTTTCATTGAGGGCCTCCAAGTCAATTTTGGTTTGTGTTATCAACATTCATTACAGGATATTAAAACAAGTTTTACATTCATTTTAAATTTTAAGATTTTCAACTAAGAAATTCTTTTTATTCTATTTCTACAATGTATTCATGAGATTGGTCGAAACAGTGAAGTTCAATAACAGGAGCTGAAGTAAATCAAAAACTGGTAGACAAGGTTCATACCGGTCAGGTCATCTCGCAAATGAAAACTTGTCAAGAACTTGTTACTTGAAGTGGAAACCTATAATCTGGATCTGTCAATTTGAATTTCAGACAGTTCCCTAAAATTAAAAAAGTGACCAGAGATCAGCAGCTACTTTACTTTTAACTAAATAAAGCAGCAAAAAAAACGTGGTATATGTATACACGTACATGACGGAACCACTTAAAACGCTGCTAAATTACTGTCAAGCACGAGTTTTCCTACTAATGAGTTCCCCATCCATTTCATTCAACTACCTTCGAGCTATAGGAGCAAGATCGAACTTCAATCATGAAAGAGTTGATGTTGTCCTCGCGCATATCCATAACGCACTATCCACCTAGTATATTCCGTAAATGTTTTGTGTATCAACGCTGCAACCACTAGTGTTAAAGATAGAGAGAAGTTCAAGTTTCCCTAGTGTGTAATTTGGGGCAACAAAATGTGCATTTAAATTGGTTTCAATTGGAACATGTCAATGCTCAGATAATTTAGTTGATGTGAATGAAACAAATGAAATGAAACTCCTTAATTTAGAGAGTCATCATAAATACGTAGTTACACACATTCTGTACGGTAGTAGAATACATGTACGCACTGTACATTAAGAATACGAACTAACGATATGATATGTAAAATTCACCCAACAAACTACCAATTCACAAGTCAAGTTCAAAACATCAGTAGAGCCCATAGCAATAATCATAACATGAGAAAGGAGCCATACGGAGCTGTCATCATAATTCCTTACTAATAATTCACAACCAACAAGCAATAACAACCCTTGCTCTACTCTATTTTGCTTTGATGCAGTAGAAAACTTGATAGTGTAGTTGCATCACTTGAAATGATAATAGCATATGCACTACTCATCAGCTACTGCATACGACTAACTGTTAACTACACTGAAGTTTGGCTTGCTAAGAACTAATAACTGAGACTTCAACACATACAACAAATGAAGGTTTGCTTTTCATTAAGTCCTGGCTCTCCGTGCCGTTTCTCGATGTTCTCAAGCAGCCATCTAATAAGCTGACATTTTTTAATTGGCATAAGCCAGCCTGAGAGATTCCCTAGGATCATTACAGTAATTATTATTTCCAATGCCAAAGCAACCCTAGTTGCCTTGCTCTAGCTGTTCTGCTACATTTGTTATACAATTCATAAAACTCTCCCCTCCAGGTTTTACTGTCAGTTTGAAGAAATCTCCCTTTGGTCTGCCTTGTAAAACATAAATGTTTTAATGTTCTCCTAATGTTAAAGGTTCCAGCTCCAACGACGCATTTAAGTTTCTTTCACGTCTGTCTCTAATTTATTCTGAATTCTTCCAATCCTCCTGGCTGATTTCTTCACAAAAGGGTACAAATTGTCTTAACTAACCGTAGGCATCTTCGAATTTCAATTTTCTATGCTTCTCCTAATCTATTCCAGCTAGACCCAGTAAGCGGTAGTCCTTGGAGTTAAATCTTGAAACTAATTCATAGAGTCATAAAAAGTAGTTGAATTGATGCATAAACTACTGTCCGTAGTTCGTAGACACACGCTTTTAACACTTCACACTTTTTACGCTGCCGGAAACTGTATTTTTCAGAGGATGGAAGGGATACTGTACCCAGCCGAACCCAACCGCTGCGTAAATTAAACGTAACGAATCCATATTGCCCAAAAATCCATGATGAATGAATGATGCTTCCTCCAACTAACTTGATTCGATTGGAAGATTCAAATTACTCATCATGCATGCATGCATTCGAATATTTATCCGAGTTAAAAGTTTCAAACTGCATACAATTTCACCAACGCGCTCTATAAATCGGGTTTATCATAGCAGTACGCAGTCATAAATGTATTATTATTGTGCCGTATGGTTGATGGTCTATATTCTTACAAGAATAAGTTTCCTTTCGCTGTAAACCGTCTTGGAATGGTTGATTTTTCACAGGTTGGTTAGTCGTTAAGTAAATCCACCTATAATGTTAAGTATTTATCAGTCCTAAATCACAAACAACCGTTGCAATTAATTTGCATAAGAAAACTCAAACTCCGACTAACTAAACGAAAAATCCAGTTCGAGCATGATAGAAAGAAGGTTTAAACATTTAAAGCCTTCAAAGTACAGTATTAGTCTTATGTATCTTTACTCGTGCGAAACGAATCATCATCAGGAGCTTTTAAGACTTGAGTCTTAATTTTGTGATGCTATAAAATGGGTTTTACTGACAATTATTAATGAAACTTACTTCTGTGGATGAAGTGTCAATGGTCTGTTCTGTCGAGTGGGTGCCAATGCAAAATCACCTATCCCTGTCTAGAATTACGCTTTGTGTAATAGGTACATTTACTAGAAGCTGTATCCTTACTTTCAAGTTTCAACTGTTCTGTGCACGGATTGTAAAAAGAGCTCGCAAAATATAACGTCAGAGGTTGAATAGGAATTGATCCCAGCTACTTCAGTAGGTTGTAGTAGCATAATGTACGTTTATATTTCCACTTTGAACTCATTGTCAGATTCAACCCTCATTTCCATTTTACTTACTATTAAAAGAGAATTACACGTTAAATTGCAAACAGGCAGATCTCTTACAGTTTTTCTCTGTTATGATAATAGTTTCTACTATCTATCAGTTACCACTACAATTGGTGTTTTGCCCTATTAGCAAGAAATCAGGTAAAGTGTAATGGGATGGGGTATAGAGCACTCAAGAGCTGAACTGAATATATCAGAAGTCTAAGATGCTCTCTGAATTTAAATTAGTAATGAAAATCCATTCTACTCCTTTGGTTTGTAGTTTATTTGTGCATTTAAAACAAAAGGCCTGGAAGGGCCGCATTGATTTCAAAGTCCATGCTTCATTCCTTACCGAGGCAATTCTAATAAAACAAAAGTTTACTACTCGACTCTTTCTTATTAACTAGCATTTTCAGAGACTCCTTAAAGTAGTTAGTAATATAACTGTAGATCCTTTTATAATATCAATACCTGGGTTTTTAATAATATAATTTTACCGTGAAATACGTCCTTATTCTTAAGTTATGATCTTTTATAGCTGAAATGATGGAACAGGTTACTCCCCTTTTTGACGCCTCTTTAAAACGTCTTCCATTTGCCCCCAATTTGGATAAGAAGATTAAAGGTAGAACAGAATAAATTAAGGTAAAGATATAAACCTATTTTAATCTACTTCTTTAATAAGTAATCTCTATTTTTCCACCATGTGAATTCAATTTAACTAACCGTGTAGTAGGCCCACTTAGCCCTGTTTCTTAAGATAATACTTCCGAATTTAATCAAACCAGCCTTAAAATGTATGCCTTGTTTCTGGCTAAATAACAAAGCATTTATTCATCCACCTCCGTTTCCGAAGATCAAAACCGGATTGTTGGCAGACGAATGTAGATGTAGAATTCGTTTTGCATAAGGTGCACCCCATCCTCCCACTAAATAAACCTTACGCTTCCATGCAGAGAAATCTATTTCATCCACCGAAACATTAAAGTAACTTATTACATGCCTTACAAAAATAACGCGCTTTTTATCTCCCACAAATGTATTATTCCAGTTGATAAATTATTATTATTACACAGATAGATTAAGAGAGTAGAGCTATAAAAAGTATGTAAAACTAGAAAGAAGGAGGATTAATAGAACCTGAAGGCAGTAACAATGCCCGCTTTGCCTGGTCCTTAATAAATATTCTAGGAATAATTTATTAGTCACCAACTGTGACGGAAGAAGAGATAAAATTATTCAGTGTTATAAGCAACTCAAATGGAGGCCTCTTCGGATAGGATTGGGGTCATTCCGAAATCTGCCCCCTGAAGCTTTTAACTGAGTAAAATCTACCCTGCCTTGTCACTGTTTATTCATTTTTATTTCGTTTCATCCCATTTAATTCACCAGACCAACGTAGACTAGAACCACAATCAAGCCAAGATAAAGACAGAAAGGGCATTGCGGCTAGGCTACAGCCAGTTTCTCAGTGCAGTGGCAATACCAATAATATTAGCAGTTCAACTGGAAACGGTACCATAAGCAAAGAGAGGCGAACTAAGATATTAAACTGAACATAACCACGACAAGTTCGGTAAACGTACGCATCATCCTCCAACCTTGATCCCTACTGTCTTGCTTTTCGTTGATAAAATTGCCTTGTAATAACCAAGTAGGAGTCCTAATTATCGGTAAAAGCATTTCGGGCAAATAGCACTGGTAACTGACGTGGACGGTGGAAAGGAAAGAAAGATACTGTAAAGGTTAGAGAGAAATTGAAATAGCAGGGAGAAAGAGAGAGACAGTAATTGTCAGATTTTTCATGTGGAAACGCCATACATTTCAGATTGGAACTGCTGGTTCTACACCAAACCAGCAAGCAAGCATACAATGGCAAAGCAAGTAATAAATTGATAAGAAGTCGAGAAATCAATGGCTTTTTTGATGATGATGATGATACAGAAAAGACCATCTAAGGATCAGCATGGGGTCCTTTATTCTATTTCAGAGTTTTGGTGTATTCACCACATCTTATTATCATTATTATTATACTCCTCTAACTTCTACCTCCTCTGTTAACTTGTCCTCTCGTAAATTATTTTTTCGCCCTAGAAAATGTTAAAAAGACTCATTATTTCTATGCAGGACTTTCATCCAAAATATAACTCAGCTTATAGCTCAAGTCAACTACAAGTAAGTCCAATAGTGGCGTGGATGGGTGGGGTAGATCTGAGCATTTTCATTATTTCTTTGCCTAAAGTACATCTTAAGAAGCGTATTACGATCTCCATCTGCTTGGCTTGAATACCAAATATCAAACTGGAAACTTGTGTTACATCGTAAGTCTATTTCAATACTGATTTCCAGTATTGAATAGAAGAACGAAGCCAAGGGATAGGGTTATAGTCTTCTTTTAGTTAACACTATTGACGGGGTAAACACTAAGGATGATGACGACTAGACAGAATCTTCTTGAAGAGAGGACACATGGGATCGCTTTTGTGATTCAAGACAAGAAGGGTGGAGTTGGACAATTTTATAAGTGTCATTTCGATAAGGAATTCTCTTTCTATACAATATATATCTACAAATTATCTACAAATCATCCCTACAAGGCTACATCGAACACACAGCAGATCTGAGAATACCTATACACTATTTTACTTATCTTTTATCTGGTCAAACCACCTAGCCGTTACATGTACGAAACGATAGAGTTTTTAAACCTTGTCTTTTGCTTTAATGTGTCTCCAGGGTTGAGAATAAACTAAACTTTGCAATGCGTTTTGTAAAATAGTTTTTCTTCTCTCTTGAATCTTATACTATGGACTGAAGGACGAAGAAGGCGTAAGATCAAGCCTAGGCTTATGGCACATGCCTGCTTATCCTTGGTCTTTCGTCATACTCGTCTATATCGAAGGATTGTTACAAATGACACCCAAGATAATGGTAAATGACCCTTTTAAGATTTAAAGTTTCTTTGCTTCCTTTTCTCCTCTACTCTGAGTGAGTGAACTTAGAATTAAACTCATTTTTAATTTTAATGGAGATGTAAAAAATCCCCCCCCCACTTCCTCACTACACGACTAGATATAATACATTAGCAGTACTGATATAAGTATGAGAAACCCAAATCAGTATGTGAAAGTGAGAGAACGTGTCATTAATTATAACCGTCGGGATAAAATAAACACGGCGTGAAATCATTTAATCTATCCATCACAAGACTTTTGACTCGACATCAAAACGAAGAATTCGCATTGTTCTGAAATATTTAAAAAATTAAAAACCTTCAAAAGAGAACAACGACAAGCTTTCTTTCTATTTAAACCAGTTTTGTTTGGATTGGTTTCTGGATTGGTTTCGGTTAACTTGAGAGGCAGAGATTTGATGAAAATGCAGATTTCAGAGCTACTTTACATTCCTGCTGGGTTTGTCTGGAGTTAATATTTTCAACTCGGGGGCTCTTCACATGCCAAACTAAATGCATCGATGGAATCTCTAAGTAAACAAACCGCAATAGAGTGGATTCCTTGTAAACATTGCTTACAATGCAATACTTTTGTTTCTAATACGCTTTCAACTTTATATCACAGATAGGAGTACATCAACTTGCCTTTACGAATATAGATCTGTTCATTCGAAGATATGTATTAATGCTATTTTAGAGTCTTTGGATATTATTACTAGCGTTGTGGTCTTTGTTGATACCTTTGACAATAAAGCATTATTAATATTATTCTATTTGTGTAATTTAGAATATTCTTATCGTAAATGTGATAAAAAACTCAAAGAATTTTTGTTTAAAAAAAATTATAACCAAAAATACTCTAAAAGTAGCTACATAGTTCTTTGCATACCTTTTCATTTCTTAGGAGACTCCCGGACACCATAGTTGTAGGTAAACACAATATAGCTATACAATGAAGCTTTCGAATGTATCCAAACCAAACCAAACAACAGAGAGCCGAAAAGAGTAAAAACTTGCAATGTAATTCCTATTGATTCTCTCCATACATACGAAGTTTACATTTAGTTATTCGTAATCGTAATACTAAGTAGAAAAAGAGTAACGCATAGTATATGCGGCTTTAAATCTGATTCAGACATCAAACCATCATTCAAGAAATGCTTTCAGCTAATGCGAAAGTCTAGTAACTCTCTCCCTCGACCACATACTTAACATTTTGTTCAAAGGATAATGGCATTGCATAACACATTATATTTTATTTGATTTCCTTCCCCGAAAAGATATTCAACAGTTTATATGCTTAACATTGCCATCGCCATCGCTTATACACAAACGGTCTTTGACGCTCTAACTCTACCAACTCTTCCCAACCCTTTGTGTTCCTCGAAGATATCAAAGTCAGTCAGACTCCAAACTTCCCATACACAACTTGTAAAACTTGACGGAATGATAGTTGCCGTCGTCCTCACAAATTGTAATGCAGAACTGATAGGAATACCAAATAGTAAACTGAACGTAGGTCCCTATCGGTCGCATGGCCTGGCTGGCAGCGACTTCTTATCTATTGCTTTTTCCTAAGAGGATTACTATCCACAGTCTTGTGCTAATATACGGCAGGCCAAGTTAATACAGTTAAGTCAAGGCCATTTGCATCCTTGTCACAAACCCGGACGTACTTTTTTATGCTGGTTTAAATCCCGATTTCAATTTAAGATTTTCTCTTAAATCCAACCAATACACATAAAAGAATTGCTTTAAACTCAAACTAAACGTAACCTTATACTAAATCCTTGCTCAAATCTCGTCTTTTAGAATACGCTGCCGCAACAGTAGAGAAAGCATGCCGTGTAACAGATCGTGATTCGATAAGAAAAAGTCATGAGACGCAATCAAGGGGGAAGAAAGCAATCCCAATCATCAAGATAATAATCATTAAAGGTACTCGGCGGAGGGCAGGAAGCAATCTTTGGGTCTCCGGGAAAATAAGGACGTTCATTAGATTAGAGGGTGATATTTTCTCCCACATCCAAGTAAGTTTGCAATCACTACTAAATACTATACACATATCTGCCCATCTCCACACAACTGGATCCCCGCTTGAGTAACTTTCTTCTCTCTTACTTACATACCAATACTAAAAGGAAAGCACAAACCCTTATCTCTCTGTTCCTAAGAATCTGTAGTTAGTAACTCCTATATATTCTTATGCCTTACACGTCTCGTTCATAAGTTATTTGGTCCCAAAGTTTTTTTCTGGTGCTGTATACAGTTCATCGTATGAAGAGGAATCTTCCCCGATTCACTCCCTCTGTCTGCGATTTTGATGTCGAAAAAGGGGCTTTACAACTACCTCAGCTAACTAAAATTAAACTTACAATCTTCTAGCAGAGTAAACTCGCTTATACTTACTTAAACTATATTTATATCCTATGTAGTCCAAAAAATAAAATACACAGTAAGAGTATCTACAATAGATATCTTTAAACAACCAGACCTATCATGATTTCCGAACCCTACGGTTACCGTGATGGGAAAGCCGTCGCCTCAATCTATTCTTATGGTTAAGATGGGTGAAGTAGAAAGAGGAAGAAGCCCTTCTTTTTCCCTACTTACATCTTCCTCTTCTGAAATACGCACCCCCCTTCTTCCTCGACCAATTTCTTTTATGTGCCAAAATACGAGTAATAAAATAAGGAATTCCACATGAGTAGGGAAAGAAGGATCTCGGTGTGTAGGCTCTCCGATACATGAGCAACACCGCACAGCCACTACCATACTTAGGTTTACTACAGCGCGATGAAATAATAACATTCTGTTCTATCATCCATACACCACCGGCAAGCAGGGAGGAAGGAAGTTAACCTCTTTAACTCGGTACATATTGAGTAAAAACTCCTTTCTCCATTATGCACAATGATAATACTATACACTACTGTAGAGCAACACTATACAAAATCACGAATCCATCTAGGATGCTTCTTTCTTTTTGGTGAAAGTAGATGGATAAATAGGATGCTCAAAGAGGACAAGGACTGCGGACTACTACTATCTAAGCAAAGCATACCTTAACATCAATCCATACATAATTTTTTATACACCATGCAATTTATACAGCACTAAAATATTCTGCTTAAAGTACTTTGTGTCCCTGCAAAGGCAACCATCATAAGAGCAACGACAGAAATCAATTCGGGGTTCCAAGATCTCATCGTTACCGAGAAACCAATGTGAATTTCCATAGTAACCCTACCTCCTACTTCTTTCCACCCATCCATGCATTCTCTTCAGCAGCTCTAAGCATGCAACCTTTGGGTTTAGAACCAGACTTTATTTCTACTTACTGATCATAGTGTTGTAATTCTTGCTTCAAAGATACATTCTACAACTACACTGGTCTACAACTAACGTAGAATAATAAGAAGAAATAATAGAAAATGTTTGTAATACGCCATTTTTCTCTGCATGTCTTTTTAGCCCATCCAAGAGGCTGATGAAACGACTGGCGATGTCCGTCCGCGTCATAACTCCGAACATACCCGGCCGATTTGGCTGAAACTTTGCACAATGGTGGTAACTGGGCCAACAAAGTGCGGGGAATTTTTTTTGGACCGATCGGTCCAGTGAAGGACCCGTGTGGGGGTCATAAAATACAAGGGATAGAAACTTATGAAAAATTTGAAGGCCTAGTTTTGCGTGAAACGAACGTAAAGTTGTAGAGACGATGCCAGACAGAATCTAAAGTAAGAAAACGGAGTGTGGGGGCAGTGCCCCCACATCTTTT
>JAQFZX010000476.1:0-57137 GCA_034682405.1 Hydroisotoma schaefferi | reverse complement strand
AATACAGAATGAAAGGCTAAACTCGTAATCCAGCCCGAGCGCACCACAATGTGACCAGTGGGGGTAAAAAATCCCCACGGGTAGAACATCATGAAAAATTGAAACATTTAATTTTTTGTAAAACTAACGAATATTAGGTCAAGTTTTGAAAATTTTCAAGCTTTAGAGACTGCGTAGGAGGCCGGATCGGAAGACAACTAAAACCACGCGGAGGGGGGGGGGGTCATCCAGCTCTCGGTGGTTGTAATATGTTCTAAACTTAAAACTCCCTTGGATGGGCTCTGGCAGCTACACTCAAAGGTTTTAATTAAGAAACCGAGATGAGTCCAGAATAACCTGTCGAGCCTGTCACAGTGATTACAAATCCCATTTTTAAATTTTGGGACCCGTTATGGGTATTTTTGACCTCATGCTATAAAAAGCTTCTACATTTGAATAATTTCTTTTAGTTCTTAACTTATAAACTAAACTCCGAAAATGTTTTTACCCCTGTAAGTGACCTGACCCAAGTCGGCTTTAGAACTTAGTCTGATAACAATGAAAATCAATTTTAAGTAATTGAAATTTTTCCAAATACAGCTAAAGATTTCGTGGATGTAACATAATTTCCATGACGGTTTTAATTATTTTTACGTTGCTATGTGGAACCGTAATTTTGAGACTGTAAAATAAATAAGACCCCTATACATATTTCGGCTTCACCCTGTATAAAAATCATCAAAAGTTTGCTAGAATACATAGTCCAGCTAGATACAAAGCGGGATGTGTTAAATTGGGATATTCAGGACAGTGGAACGAGAGTTAATGGATGTGTGATGGAATACTGCCCCAGTTTCTTGGCGCCACAGTCCAGCCTAGTCTCCGAACGATCTTAACACATGACGCAATAAAACAGTCATTTGACCAAACAGTTGAACCAGTACATTATTTCCTTCTTAAGAGTGAACACGAGTCAGAATTGGAATTCGAATCACAGATAGGCGTTTCAATTTCAATTGCATTGAGCCATCTCTAAAGGCGAGTATTGCCATTTTGCATCTTAGGCAGAAACAGATATGAGTAAGGTTATATGCACCGATAAAAGACAGTGTTTTCTCGATAATATTCCTCAAAGCAATAAGCGATGTGGGAGTGGACTAAAGGATCAAGAGCCGGATCACCTCATTCCATTTGGAAAATGAACGGCTCGAAAGCAGAATCACAGTCACAGTTAGGAAAGGGGAAAAGTTCTGGAGAAAGACCACCTGGTATTAAACAGACTGGTCTTGGCAAATATTTCATTAGTCCTAGTCGGAAGGTAAAGCAACAAATGGGTGCTGGTAAATCCAGTATAAAGCTTTTCACCCAGAAACAGATCAGTGCACTTTTCGCAATTTATGAAAGTATTTCAAATAGAATAAAAGTTTTCTATCCGGGCGCCGCTGCTACTATTAGTTCCAATCTGGAATTTCAAAGTGTTTCCCTCACAAACGACATAACTGTTCTACACTCAGAGTTCCAAATGTATTTTAAGCCCAGTCAATTGGGCGTATCTAGCCACGCAATCCGTCTGTCTGTCAGTGTGTCTGTCTGTGAACTGAATTGCTTGAGAAAACATGACCCTACAGCTCGAAAATTTAGCATAGGGGGTTTGCCGATTTTAAAATTTAAGTTCATAAACCAGCCCGATCGGACCACCCGGTGAGCCGAGGGGGTCAACAATATCCCCACTCGTCTCAAATTTACCAATTTTTTGTTCTTCTGGGTTTGCACAAAACTAACAAATAACTGATTATTTTTGGCAAATCCTAAAGTTTAAGGTGCCCGTGGGGGTCAGATGGAGCTGATAGGGTGAACAATTTCCAAAAAATGCTTGCTCTACTTTTGCTCAAAAGTAACAAATACCTGATTATTTCTGGCAAAAGCCAAAGTTTTAGGTACCCGTGGAGGTCAGATGGGAGGGAGGAAAATTTCGAAAACATTTTACTCAACTGGCGTTTAAAAAAAACAAATAACGGAATATGTTGGGCAAAATCCGTAGGTGTAGGCACCCGTGGCGGTCAAAATTACACCCACCACTATGAAATTTGGAACAATTATGAAGCTTATTAATTTTGTTCATAAATAGGCAACAAATATAACATAACGTCTGCTAAAATCTGAACTTTCACGTACCTAGTACAACATCGAGTGACAAAATTCGCTGTTCTACGAAAACAAGCTTTAAAACTCGGCGGTTTTGAAGAAAACAAACAAACAAGGAATGGGGTGTGGGGTTGTGCCCCAACAGAAAATACAGAGAAAACCAAAAAAGCCGATGTCGTTGTAATTGTAAAATAGCACGCAGGTTACCTTGTAATTTAGATTGAAAAATTATTCCGTCAAATGTATGGTACAGCACCCGTAGGTTATATCAATTGACTGGGCTAATATAGCTACTTGGAGGATGTTTCAAATACCTTAACATTGCTCCCGCTTCGCCATTATTGTATGCTTTTGAAACACTTTAAAAGCTTCTCTTAACAGTCTACAGTACCCAAATTCAGAAAGTTGGGAAAAACGTTCTTTACACCTGCCATCTACTGTACTGCCAGATAAAGTTTCAGCATCAATAAAGTGGCAAGCTACTTTGTAAGCAAACGAAATTATTTTGTCATTGTTGTTCATGATCAGCTCAATGAGATGCAATTGGTCTTGTTAAAGGCTGGATATTATAAGTAAAGCATCCTAAGAAGTCAATTGTTGTGAATTTAAATCCTGCAAAACTTTAAAGATCTTAACGTTGCATTCGCTACAAAGATCATTACTCAGTTTGGTATAAAAAGAGTATTCAAAGTATTAAGGGTGTTGCCATCCACGTGTCTAATCAAACTGAACTCGCCAGTTACAAAGTCTTCTGAAAAGCCATTAGGGATTTCCGGTTCAGCTCCTTGCATTCTCATATTTGGACAAATTTGAGCAGCAAGGCTTGGCCATGATACAATTAGGCTTTGTGCCCTTTGTTTCTCTGTAGGAAGCGTAAGCTCCGTCAATGCAATGGGCTGAAACGGTTTGATGGCTGCATTTCATCTTCAAGCGACAACATTTCGTTGTCTGGCCTTGACAAAACAATATAAACCTCTATGCAGGCAATTAATTTCTAGATGTAGTGGCCTTTTACAAGATAAGCACAAGTTATGCTGAAATATTGAATCCTCACTTGTGGAATAAATAGTTCTTGTGTCGCTTTTGGGGTAATTACAACGAGCACAAGCACGTTAAAGCCTACGTTTCAAATATTCTTCCAATTACATTCTACATTTAAGCAACAGAATTCCCGTTGTGGGGAAAAATTTGTCAAAACCATAACCCTAATACTCATGGTCGTTGGTCATTTTAAAAATCGTTTATAAAGCATCCTAAATAAAAATGATTTTTTTTATTGTTCGACAACTAGGGCTCAGATTATGAATGAATAACTTGAAATATCCTGAATGTAAGGTATTTAATGGTCCCATCGAGTCCAGTTTTTGGAAAGCTTTGATCTGCTGTAAACGTTTACTTTTATTACGAAGAGAATTTGGGTAGTTGTGGTTTCTCTAGTAGTATTGTCATATAAAACCGCTAAAAGATCTAACTTTAATTGACTTAAGTTGCTTCAAAAATTTCTCATAAATTCTACATCTCTTCCCTTTTAGATTTTGCCTCTCCCCTTTTTGGTATATTAAAACAACTAAACTTTAATTAACCAAATTGTGCGTATTTTATGACTATCTTTAGCTTTAGCTTATAATTAGCGGCACACGCTGACAGTGGATGGAGAATTTATTATGATTTAATAGTAAGATTTAACTATGGCATAAGTAGATCACTATTACTACGAATATCTAATGTTAATGCAGTAATTAATGTTACCAATGGTAAAGAGCTCAGAGAAACTCAAGACGCCGAGACGAAGGCCCTATCTAGGAACTCGGCACGCCCACTTCATTCACAAGATCTTGTAAATACTACAGTTGACTTCAAAATAATGACCTGGAATTCTGAAGGAATTTCAAACTTTTTTAATGACTATCATTTGTATTACAAAGGACTTCTCCAATTTGAAATAATATGCCTAATGGAGACTTGGATTGACTCGGACTATCAGTTCCCCACAGAAATTAAAGACATGTATAATATTTTTATTTCTCCAGCAATCCGACGTGCTGCGAGAGAAAGAGCTAGCGGAGGTCTGCTAATGATGTCGAAGAAGGACTACTCATCAACATTACTTAATTATTCCCCGTACTGGATGTTTAAAAAGTTTTTTGATGACCTAATCAGAGGATGCGTTTACATCAACCCAGAGCCAGAGAACGACAAACTAATCAAGGAATGGGCAGAGGAGATGAAAAATATTACAGATCAAAACCAGCACTGAAAAATTATAATATATGGAGACTTTAACAGCAGAGTCGGAAATCTTGGGAGTGTAGATGAAGACTTATCCCAAGTTATGGGAATCCTATCAGAAAGACTATCCCACAATACCGTTATTAACAAAAGAGAACGCATTGTAATGGATACTATGGACAATTTAGATCTCTTCTAACTGAACGGAAGGACAAAGGGGAATATCCCAGCAGAATTAACCTTTGTAAACAACAATGGGAAAAGTACCATCGACCTTATTTTTACGAACGACCAAGCAGTTCCACTAGTCACACAACTTACCGGAACAGACATCCCATTCTCCTCGCACATGCCATTGGAAGTCTTACTTCAATTAGAACCTAATAAACCAAATACAACTTCAACAACCCCTCAAGAGTGAACCGTTGGAGTTCTGAGCCTAGAGACCTCAAAAATATCAGAATACCATAAAAAGTTGGAATACTTTTTCTGCCCACCAGACGCACTAACAGAGGACCACAACCATGCACTTACTTCTGCTATACAAATCGCCGCAATGGAATCGGGTATTACCAAATATTCTAACATTTTAACCGAGCGCAAGGCTAACTACAAACCTTGGTTCGACAAGGAGTGAAGATCATCCCTTTCCACCCAAATCATATTTCTAAGGAAGGTTGGCATCAATTTATACAAAAACGGATGGCAGGGAGACCGAAGTTAAATCTCCAATACACCCATACGCAGGTCGATGATAACCTTGATCAGCCCATATCAAAGTTAGAAGAACTAGAATCGCTCAAAAAGATGAAAAGTGGCAAGACGCCCGGACCCGACGGAGTGAGGAATGAGTTTCTCAAACATCTTCCAGACAATATAACATTGGAATTTGCAAATCTCTTTAACTCTGCCCTAACCAACGAATGTGTACCCAAGGCATGGAGAAACACCGAAATCTGCACAAATTTTAAAAAAAGTGATCCAACTCAGCCTTCCAATTACCGTCCAATAGAACAACTTGGATCGATCTTGAAATGGTTCACGCAGATTCTTCTAGCTAGGATCGATAATCCTCTAGAAAACTCGGAGTACATTACATAATATCAAGCCAGATTTTGGAGTAAAAGAGGCTGCCTGGACTATTTGTTTACCCTTATGGCTATAACCCAGATATAAACAAGACTCAAAGGAGGAAAGCTGTTTGAAATGTTTGTGTACATAGAAGCTGCGTTTGACTCGGCGGATCACAAAATTCCATCTATGTCAATCTATGTTTGACGCAAAAATAAGCGGAAAACTTATCAGAATCATCGCCTTAATCTACGACTCGGCTTCAGCTTGTAATAGAACAAGTCAAGGAAATACTCTACCAGTGCAAGTATCAAGAGGGGTCCTCCAAGGCGAAATACTTTCACCCAAGCTATTCTCCCTCTACATAAATAAATTGGACTCATACTTCGACGAATGCGGGTTACCTAGAGTTAACATTGACAACAAAAATGGGATTCATGTTTTCAAGTTTGCCGATGATCTGGAAATTCTTGAAAAAACCATCAACGAACTACAGCAAAAACCTGACGCCTTAGCTAAGTTTCTAAGATCCATAAAGCTCAAAATTAATATTAGGAAAACAAACATGGTCATTGTTCGCCACCACGGACGTCCTCCCCTCTGCAAACTGTACTTTGAGGGAAAGGAGGTGGAACAAAGTGGTACATATACCTAGCTAGGTATTCAGTTCTCCTGCTCCACAAAATGTTCTGCAGCTGCCAACAAAATGGTCACAAAATCACGAATAGCACTAGGAGCAACCTTCGAGACCCTTAGGAAGTGTAAGATGAGAAGCTGGCTCGGCCGGACCAAACTATTTGACACGGTAGTAAGATGGTCACTACTCTACGCCTCACCAGTCTGGGCATGGAACTACTTAGAGAAAGTAGAAATGGTTCAATCTCTTTTCCTAAAAAGAACCTTATCGTGCCCTCGGATTACCCCCAACTACATCGTGAGGGCTGAAACTGTAAGAGTACTCCTATCGTTGAACGTCTTGCGCCAAACCCTTTTATATGGGATTAAAATCCTTGAAATGCAAGAAGAACTACTACCAAATATTTGCCTCCAAAGACTTATTACACTTGACAAAGCTGGGTTTAATGATCCAAATTACAACTGGGTTAGAAAATTCAGGCAAACTCTGGAGGAAGTGGGAATAGGAGAGCATTGGGATACTATGGACTACCATGATGTCTTATATAACTTCAACAGCGCACTATTATATTTTGACGACCACCTCAGAAGCCAAGACTTATAGAGAATTGAAAAGGGTATCCGGTACCCCTTCTATGCGGCGTTAAAATCCAACCATGAAGTCGAGGATTACGTACGAGAAGGGAATAACATCACTAAAACAAGAATTCTAGCCCAACTGACATGCGTAGGAGAGTCCATTTTTTACAACAAAAATAAATATATCTTTAATAAGAACATTCCATGTGACGTCTGCAGCACACGAAAGATGGACGACCTCTACCATTTTATTCAAGCGTATCCCCCATGACTTAAAACGATTAATTGAAGCACCTAGGAGCACTAGGTCATGCTAAGGATAATAGGTCACGAGAATTGACCTCGCCAGAAAGGATAAATGTCTAATATTGTCAGCACTTCTTTCCATCGCTTTCACAACTCATCGCGAGTCCCTCAGAACGCTAGGTAACGCGCTCAGGTCAACAGGTCACGAATCAGACCTTCCCTGAAAGTGATTAGATAAATTTTAAATTTTGTCAGCGTATCTCTCCATGACTTAAAATATTAACTAAAGCACCTTGGAGCGCTACATCACGCGCTCAGGTCAAAAGGTCACAAAGTAGACCAATTGTGGGCGCTACAAGTTCTACAATACGGTTAACGCAGTGTACGATTGGTAGTCTTCTTGAAATGAAACACTACACTTCATAAAATGGGAAGAAGACTTCATTAACATACACTTAGGTTATAGATTTATTTCAGTTTGAGTTTACTCACTGTTCTTTGGGACATCCCCCGGACCACCTTCGGATCCAGTGTAATTAAGTTTACAATTGAAATGATCATGAATGTAGTATAGTCATGTAACTTTTGGTGGTAGTTTTTCTAAGTCAGTTAATGATTGCCAGTCCATGATTTTCTTCACATAAATTTACGATTGTTTTAAATTTCTAAAGGAGGTTAACGGATAACGGCATGATTTGGGCAGACGTGTGCTTGACTCAACAGTGCCAACGTTAAAATCTTATAGGATGGATTTCCATCTAACAAGCCTAAATAACAGACCATGTACGACCCGGTCGTATAAAATAAATTAAACTTATGGGCTACTATTGAATTTAACGGTAAATTTGAATATTGCAGTATAACCCTTAAATTAAAAACCTTCTCCAAGCAGCTATATTCCAGTAGCCCAGTCCATTGATATAACCTTCCGGGTGCTGAACTACACATTTGCCGGACTCATTATTAAATCTAAAGTTGCACCGTTAACTTGTTAACTGCTTCCAAATACTAATTACTTTCTCCCTTCTCCGTTCCATCTTACAATTACAACGACCGTTTTTTTCTGGTTTCTCCTGTATTTAATGTGGGGGCCCAGCCCCCCACCCCGTTGCTTCTTCCTTTTTCGTTTGGTTTCTTCAAAACCAAAGGGTTCCAAAGCTTGTTTTCTTTTCAAAACCAATTTTGTCACTCAGTGATGTTAGGTATCTGAAACTTCAGGTTTTATGAACAAAAGTAATATAGCTCAATTGCTCATTTTTCTGCATACTGAAAAATCTAAATCGATCGCTCAGTCACTCAACAGCTTTTGAATCGTTCAGTCGTTCACTCAACAAATAGTAGTTCAGTATGATTCGATCGCTCACTCACTCAAATTGATCGTGAATGAGCGATTCGTACCGCTCACGTTCTGAACATATGCAAGTCTAGTAGCGACAATTTCTGCCCAGGCTACATATATACGCAGACTGAATTAAGTCAAATGGGCAGCAGTGATAGAGTTTGAAGTTGAAGAGGAATCGGTGTTAGTCAGTCTTTAGCTAATTAGACTAATTTACACACTAATTAACTACTTATTTATGATTTTAACATTACCTAAGCTATCTGGAAGGTCATTCGAACTTAAGTTTTAAGTTTGAGAGGAATCGCTGCTAGTTAGTCTTAAGTTATTTAGACGAACTATCACACTAATTTACTTTTTATTTAAATTGTAGCCTTAGCTAAGCTTTCTGGAAGGTCATCCAAGCTTTAGTTTTAAGTTTAGAAGGAATCGGTGTTAGTCAGACTCAAGCTCATTATGCTAATTAGCACACTAGTGAACAACTAATTAATTATTTTGACATAACATAAGCTCTTTACTTATTTCAGTTATTTAGGCTTGTTGGATGGAAATCCATCCTACAAGATTTTAACATTGGTACTGTTGAATCAAGCACATGTCTGGAGTTGGGCTCATTTTTAAATTGCACAATAAAATAGGTTTGCATTGTTGAATGTTTCTGCATTTTGGACTGCAACCAAGTCGTTGGCCACGAAGTCATAGACTCTACACAGGCTCTCACACACTCACTTCAGGGTTTTTTTCTAATATATTTTTTCAAATATCCAATAAAATTATAATTTCAATTCTCATGACCTATTGACCTTAGCGTGACCTTGCGCTCCAAGGTCCTTCAGTTAAGCGGTTAAAGTCATTGGGGGACACGCTGACAAGATTTAAAATTTATCCGGTCACTTTATGGGACGGCCTTCTTCTTGACCTTTTAAACTGAGCGTGACCTAGCGCTCTTAGAGTGGTTAAAGGTCCACTGAGGAAAATTTGAGGTCACCTTAGGCAATTATCTGGTTTAAAATTAAAATAATGAAATTAACTAACTGGGGTATTATTTTATTGCATACGGTAGTGTGCAAAAGTGCGGCTCTGTGTTTGGCAATGTAGTAGGGGGCGTTCACTCACGTTTATTTAAAACTTTTGAGAAAAAGTAAATTAGTTAAGATGAAGTTTCCACGTTCACTAGTCGTGGTCTGCATACTAATTTGGTAAAAAAAATTAACGAAATAGTCCGAACGTAATGTGTGAGGACCTTCATCAAACTGGCTCGAAAGTGAAAATGAACCATTTCGTCTAACAGTAAGTCCACGAGCGGCCGTGGCCGACCTAAAACCCAGTTGGGCAGCGAGGCCAGACACTGACGTAGCTGCTCCCCTTTAACAAGTCCAACTAGGTAGCGTCTAGAAACCTCGCCACGGTCACCCCGAGAAGAACTTCCCCCATCGTCCAGTAGATCCCTTCGAAATAAAAAATAAAAAGAAATAAAGGGAGGAGTCGATACTCTTTTACTAAAAATATGAGAACGGTAAAATGGGGACTTACATCCAAAGGTTGTTCTATGCTCCTCGAAAATTAATAGAGGACATCTATCCCCGTCCCGAAACTCGAGAGTTCTTTGCATATTACTAAAAATATCCAGCATATCCAGCATCTGCACTATCAATTCCATCTCTTAAATTACATTTTAAGAAATCTGGTTAGCATTATCTCAATACATTATATTTTTACAAAACTCATTCATAACTTATACTATTTTGAACAACCTTCAAATGCTACAACAGAGCCACCCTTATCCGTCTCACCCTGGGTATAACTTACGGGGGGGCACATTTTTGGGGAAGAAATAGGTACGGTTAGTACGGTAGTAAAAAATGGGTTAGTGTTGTACCCGGGTAATACCTCCCTACCAGCCAGACCCAGCTTGGGTTGCACAAACATTCTACTAAAATAAACCTCCGTAAGCCGATTGGGAATTCGCCTAAGCAACCCCAGCGAATGCAAGACAGAGGGAGCTAAGCTCCTTCACTAGTTATTCGTCTAGCTCTAATCAAATGCTCAAAATGGCTTAAAAAGTATCAAATAATAGAGATAAAGTGACTTAATTGGAAGTTATTTAACAGATAACTGCGACAATATTCTGCGTAATATAATGCATAATTTCGATATCTTTGATAAATAAACACTTGTGTTAAGTCCTATGAAAAAAAATCAAAAGCATGCAATGTTAATTTTGGTAGTAGAGAAAATTCGAAAATGTTTACTGCAACATCAGTAAACGACGTTGTTATGTCAGTGAGTAAAACAACTCTGGATAAAGCTACAAGTTGAAAGTAATTAAGCCTATTTGAACATTCAAAGTTTTCGTAAACCGCAAATTAACCCTTAAATTTAAGAAATCGATCACAAGCGGTTTTACAACTGTAGGTTAAGATCATAGGTTTTTTTTCTGAGTTCCGTTTTCTGTGTGCAACTCCCACGCGAAAAATTGTTTCTCAATATGCGCAAGATGCCAAAGTCATCCTCCAAACAGTCTATGCAGCTTTAAAGGGCATGCAATTAATCTTCATTTCAAATTAATTGGCAATGAAACGCCAGCATCAGCACAAAGTTTGGAAGAAGTTTCATTTCGAGAATGTGGATTCAAGGTGCTGCTGGATGTTTTTATTCTAAAGACTAAGAGAAAAATAAAAAGCATTCATTCTCAACAATTTTATTAAATCAGATTGGTTTAGCTTTATTTTGTCGACGTTAAGGTGTCATATAAATCTACATTGTAGCTTGCTTCTTATTTTATGTTATTTTCTTATTTTTTCCTTATCTGATTTTGAGTGTTTGTAACCATTTATTAACTGCAAAAAGAGCATCCATGAATTCAGTAATACCACTACACAGTAAATATGCGCGATGTCTTTTGTTCATTTTCACCAAAAGACTGCAGTTAAAAGGATGCAATGGACAGACGGTCTTGTTTACCTAAATTGAATTGACAAAGTTTACTTTTAGAGAATAAAATTCCGTGAGTAGATCTTATTTATCCCAGATTTACCATAACGTGACTTGTGAACGCCCCTAAATATGAAATACACTTTTTATTCTGTGCTTGACTACTTGAGATTTTTATTATCATAGAACATCAACTTTCAAGTAGCAAATGTCTTTGTCTCTCTGGAATTTGGTCATTTTATGAACAAGAATTTTTGCAAAATGTTTTGCTTTGCTAAAAGTAACGACTGTTTGCTTTGTGTTGCTTCACATTGCAAATACTTTGCTTTCGAGAATGGAGCTGTTATGTGTGCTGATTCTTTTGTGCAATTAGAAAAGATTATTAGTGTTGGAGATAGGAGAAATGAGCTTCTGAATAGCTGGTGATATTGCAGATTATGGTATGTATTACATTCGAATTATTACATAAACCTTTAGCGTTAAAACCTCATACTTTATCCACCAATGTCTCGTTTGCAGGCCTTTTTTAGCGATTCTTTCATGTTTATTGTGCTACTTATTTTTTTGTGGACCTCAAAAAGAGACAGACAGCTATTAAGATCAGCAGAAAAGGAGTATCTCGTTTATGTTTGCGATGCAGAAGGTTTTATACCTGGCCAACAGTAGATCAAGTTAATGCTACTGCTAATTTCAATTTGGTAGATGTTTTTTCTTAAACTGCTGCTTCCAAACTGTATCCATTTAACTTCAGTCAAAACGAAACCTGCGGGGATGACGTTTTGCTTAATCAGCAGCTAGTTATTATTATCTGCCAGAGATTGAGGCAGCTGATCATTCAATAAAATCTTGTGTTTAACACTTTTTTCAACCACAATTATTTAATAAGTTTTATATTTTGTGAATGATTTGGTTTTGTTCTTCAATCAAATCAATGCGTTCAAAGTACTGGGTGAGGCATAAACATTGACTGTTAGAAAAATTTTTTTTTGCATGTTTTAATTATTCATGGTCTAACTTTTGTATGGTTTGTTGTCTAATAAATTTTGGTTTAGGGAAATTATCGGACTACGAATTGAGGATTAAGTTGGTTATCTAGTGGCTTATTTCATTGCTTATGGTCCTGCATCTTTAATTTATTTATTATTATTATTTATTTATTTATTAAAAAGCTTTAAAGCCACCCTATCGGTTCACACTAATGGCAACCGTCATTGGACGATGATTACATTTAACTCTGTACGGTCCAGCTAGACTCATCTTTTATTAGTTCTGTCGGTATTTAATCCGCATAATTACATCATAAAATTCACAAAATAGCCAAGAAATAATCCATACATTTTTTCACCCTGTACATAACCATCCCCTTTAGTGCTCCAAAAAATATAAATTTCATGGAAACGAGCTACTTTTCTGAGCATTTTTGGCTAAAAAATATTTGCTAACAGTCAATGTTTATGCCTCACACAGTATATCTCAATATCATGATTATTATTTCTCCTATCAAATTCAACTATTTAGTAACCCTACGTTCATCCACTTCCTCAATTCGAACCCTCAACAAACTAATTCATAACCTAAACCCACTTTACCCAAAACAAACACAGCAAAAACTACTTCACTCTACTACTAAACCCTTTTCCATTCCTTCACAAACTCAGCATAATCATAAAAACCACAGTCACATACAACCCTTAAACTCTACCTACCCACAGCTACCACGTCAGTCAACCAACCCCATCACACCAAAAACCAATCCTTCACATGTTTAATAAAAACGTCAAAAACCCAATTTTCAACTTCCTGCAACCCAGTTAATGATGTTTAAAGTGAAAATGGAGAGGGTGGCATAATCTCGTCATCTAAATAATGATAAAAGTCCAAAAACGTTGATAGAATGTACTTTGAATTTGCTTAGCATTGGAAGTTAGAGAATGTGTAGTATTTTTTGTGTCCGTCTGATCTTTTAGGTTTCTTGACTGAAAGGGTACTCTGGTAGTAGTTAATAAGTCGACATAAAAATCTAAAGTTCTGAATAATCTAAAATATCCAAAAACGTTTATAGAATATACTTTGTATTTGCTTAGGAGTGGAAGTTAGAGAATTCATATTATTTTTTGATTCCACCTGACCACCTTAGTTCACCGACGAAAAGAGAACTCTTGTACTGGGTAATAAGATGACATAGAAACCTAAAGCTCTGATAAATCTAAAAAATCCAAAAACGTTTATAGAATGTATGTTGCATTTCCTTGGCATTGGAAGTTAGACAATTTATATTATTTTTTTGGGATAAATAAAAACTTCTAAAATGTTGACAACTCATCTTGTAATTTGACTCTTTGCTTATCTCTTTAATTCCACAAATGATATTTGAGAAGATTGTATATATAACTTCCATGATTTCAGCCTTTCATCGTGATATTTTCTTAGTTGGTGCTGGATAAACCTTCAGTACAGTTAAGAAGGACGAATAAATACTAGTTAGAAAATTCTTAAAAATGAACGCCATTTTTAAGTTTTAATTTTGAGTACCCTCAGTGTCTCAGTTTTGAGTTGTAACTGCAAGGTTTATAATATATGCATAGCATGCACACGGAATTCTGGTGTTTTTGCAATCAATGTAGGAAGGGGCTCACTGTGCATCCATCAAAGGAAGGTGTATCAACGCCAAGTTTTGAAGCTAAACTCAACCGAGAAAAGATTTCTAATACTTGATCGTACCAGTCATAAACCATTAATCAAAATGTAAGCTTTATTTAGAAAAAATTTAAGGTTTACTTTCCCCGTCCCGTGATGCAAAATATTTCTTTATAACTCCGTCTAGTCTAGTTCTAGTTCTCTAGAGCTCTTTTTTATAAAACTAGAAATGCCCCAGAACTACGACTGCATGAGGCACCAATATCGGGTACCAAGTTAACCAATTAACTTGGTACCAGATTGAAAAAATGGTCCCCAGATAACCAATTTTGAGTTCAGATACCAAGTTAACCCCGTTTTCAATCGGGTTCCCATATTAACGGTAACCCAATTGTTTTTTTGAAGCGAATTGAAATCGTTTTTTGCGGGGAAGTAGCGATACGGGTACTTACCGGGCGGTTATTTTGGTTGAGCTACTGACCCTGGTACTGGCTGGTAGGGAATAAGCGGGTACCCAGATAAATATGTACCCAATTGTTTTTTGCGGGGAACTAGCGATACGGAAAATAACCTGGCGGTTATTTTGGATGAGGGACTGAACCGGGTACTGGATGGTGATGAGTTAGCGGGTTCCCCGATTAACGGGTACCTAATTGTTTATTGCGGGGAATTGGCGATACGGGTAATTACCGGGTGGTTAATTAGGTTGAAGGAATGAAATGGGTACTGGGTGGTAGCGAACTAGTTTTTACTAACTCACTCGGCTCGTTTTGTCCGTTGTAATAGCCATAAGCAGGCCGCACTCTTAGACCGCCATTTCATGAAGTGGTTTCTTAGAAGTTTTATTAAATAACTTTATGCATGTGTTCCTAATTAAGTTTGTAGATAGATTATCGGGTTATAAGTTGCTATTAAACTCAACAAGTTCTTTCTAAATCCGTCACTTTTAAAAGTTTAATATCGATCATTTACATAATTTTTAAAGGCGAAAGTTTTTAATGGATTGACTGGATTTAATTCTTCAGATTCAGCATATGTTGAGCAGGATATTATGGGATACCCGGGAGATATACTGAAGACACAACCTACACCGTTGTTGGACCTTAAGGTAAGCTTCTATTTATTTTGGTGAAAGTAGAATGAGTTTATTTTGCCGTTTTCATGCTACTTATGGGTTAAATAACAGTTTTAAGCCAAAGAAGGGTTTGTTTCTTGCGATAATAAAATGTAGCGGAAAGTTAATTGAGTGAATTTTTAACTTTTAATTGTAAACAGCGTCCAAAATGTATTGTTAAGACGACATTTTAATTAAATTGAAAATGTTATGTTCATATTTAAGTTCAATGGTGTGGCTAGAGAAAACGGGATTATTGCTTCACTTTCTGTGTCTAAAAATCCTGAAATTCCTGGAACCCAAATTCAGGAGACTACATCAACACCGTTTTTGCACCCTGGGGTGACTTGTTTTTTATTTAAGTGTAAGTTAGAGTGTTTTGTACGCGTTTCATGCGGTATGTGGGTTAAGTACAACTGTTAAGCCAAAGTAGGGTTTCTTGGGTCTTCACACTCTTATCGTGTGCGTTATTTTCTAGCAAAACCTTGTAGATGGGGAAAAGGAGTTAAATCCTTCAGTAGCTACTGCTGAGCCTTTATGAAATAGAGGAACACTTTCAAACGTATGATCAGTTTTTTATCAGTTCTATTTATTTAACTGGTGCCTTTTACACGACCGGTTTCTTTATACTTCATCAGGTGTGGCAAGTGGAAATGATAATTATATAATCATTAAAATTATTGTTATAAAAACATTAAAAAATACCTACAAGATAATACAATTAAATTAATTTACAATGAGATCTGGCAATTAAAAGTAAATTAAATATTACCTGAAATTATTATATTATGTTTAAGATTTACATGTGAACTGTCCTATGTCTCTGTGGGGAGTGGCTTTTTAAACATTTACATTTCTATTAATAGTGCAATAGCTTTCTATGGCATTAGTTTTAGAGAAGGCAAGATTCATGTTTATATTCTTAAAAGTATTCTTAATCTTAATCTTCTTACATTTTTCGGCTTCATTTTTAACAAATTCTAACAATAATTATGGTTTAAAAATGTTTTGACAGTAAGGAAATTTTAATAGCCAGATCTCATGGTAGATTAATTTAATTGTTTAATATTGTAGGTATTTTTAATGTTTTTATAACAATAATTTTAATGATTATATAATTATCATTTCCAGTTGCCACACCTGATGAAGTATAAAGAAACCGGTCTTGTAAAAGGCACCAGTTAAATAAATAGAACTGATAAAAAACTGATCATCAGTTTGAAAGTGTTCCTCTATTTCATAAAGTTTTATTTAATCTGGAGAAAGTTATGTTAGATTAAGTAAGGTATTCTATCCTTTGTACAGACATTATATGTAATATTTTTGAGGAGGAAATTTTTTTAAATGTTAATTTATGTAAGGGTTGTTTTATTTTTTTAAGGAGGAAGCTTTTCGAGCCGCTGCAGCTGAACCTACGCCGCTTGTGCATTTGGAAGTTAGTTTTGCTTAATGTGGTGAAAGTTTTGCAAGGATAGGATTGGTAGGTTAGGTATTTAAATGCTTAATTATGACATTTACGTAATATAAGTGGTAATTTGAGGGAGAAATTGAAACACTAGCGATTCATACAATAATCTTGTTTTTTTAGAAAACATGTGGAAGGAACGGAACGTACTAAGATTTTTCAGGATCCGACGGTTGGAACCACCCTTTGTCGGGACGGAGTAAGCGCAGTTTAATTGTAAAGGCAAATTAACTGTGATAAGGCCATTTATATATTGCCAATATTACTGTAGATTACAAAAGAGAGTCTAAAGGACCAAATCGAGCGGAACTAGTGCAGATTTAATGAAATCTACCGGCGATATGAGAATAAACATTAAAAAGAGGAAGTCTACTACAAATTGCAAGGAGGAAATGCAGTGACAATTAAACCAAAATGTTGTGCTGATCTTAAATATTGCCGTCAGTATTGCAACAAGTGAATTTATTAATTTATTCTTTGTTTTTTACGTTTCTAACAAAATTCCGTAGTTAGATTGAAATTCCTACCATGAAACTATCATCGAAGGTTGAACTTAAGGTAAATCCCTTTATAATGTTTAGATTATAGTTTAATTATTACCATTGATCCTAGTAACAACTTTGAGAGTAAATTAAACCATCAAAACCACATGTTGAAATTTTAAATAACAAAATATTTTATTTTGTTAGATGAACAAATGTATAATAGATTGTCACTTGTCAATAACTCAGGTATAAATATGGTAAAATACTTTAAATTTATAACATTCATATTGGTTTAATTAGATTTTGTTACATTATTCTGAAATAATAAAATTCATAATCGTTATTCTAAGTTATTCTTGTCGATCCAAGCTCTTTATCAGTTGTCCGATGGGATGTTGTTGCCAATAGCCAGAAGCTGTTTTCTCTTAGTTAACGCTAACTTAATCTTCTCATTCTCATCTTGGATTATCTCCATCTGGAAATTCTTGTGAACGTTAAATTTCATTTTAGCAGATTGTAGGGTGATTTGCATGGATGGTCCTTTCCATGAAATGGCTGGTATTTTCGGTAATTGACTCCACATCCATATGGGTTTTGTGCCATTCTTCGTCAAACATTTTCGGAGGTGAAGAGTATCAGACTTGAGAACCAATGTATAATCTGCATTCCAAAGTTGGGGGTCATATTAGTCTTCCACATCCGTGTCTGGAGAGTTGAAAAGCCTCTTGGGAAGCTTTCGGATTGATTTAATGTCCCATTCCCAGGTATTTCTTGCATTTTATCAATCACCGACGGTAGTTAAAATGTAGATACCGAGAAATGCCTGTCGTCTACTGTTGAATCTTCACTAAAACCACTTTTCTTAGTCCAAAACACAAACCGCTGGTCTTTGCAGTACCAAAAAACTTTAACAAGTAAATGTTTGTTCCAAGCTTGAAAGTATCCTTTTCAAAAAATCTTTCCCGCTTTTCAACTGGAATACTCTCTTGTTTCTGGTTTCGTCCCAAATTCTAGACGGTCGGCGTTGGTTTCCAGCAACTCTTGTGTTGTAGGGACGACGGTCGATCATATATAAGTTGTTGAGATCAAACTGGTCGTCCAACTCAAAAGCTTGAGATTCCTGCAAGCTGGCTCGATTGTATGACTCTTTGGTGGGTAGAACTAACTAAGTATAATAAATTGGTTGCTGCTCCACGAAACTCGAATGTCTGAGGTCCGCCAATCCTCCAGGACGCATTTATGTACCCGAACGCTTTCAAAGTTGCGGACAACTTTAAAACGGTTTTGTAAAAACGCATAACTAACTTAGTTAGATACTGACCGTGGGAAGCTTTTCCTTTCCAGCTGTTTTTTTAACGTGCAAATGTGCTCCGTGTTGCGCAACTTTGCAGAGGTTCACGAGCATGTGTTCAACCTTGGGTAGGTTTAACTTTGTCTAGCCACCTGGACCATATTGCACAACTTCGCAGGTGTCCAAGACTATTTGATGTGACCGTGGAAAGCTTCATTTTGTCCTTTTCGCCAGTCATTTATTGTGCAACCTTAACGGACAAACGTTTTATGGTTCGCATTGATACAACAAGTAAAGCGTTCTATCCTGTTCTCACGGCTCTGTTGGTGCAATTTTAAAGTAGAACGTTTTGAAAACAACTCAAGCCGAGGGTATAAAACTGAGCTGCAGTTGTGGCTGAACTTGTAGTTGGAGTTTAATTCAGCGACTGAACAGTTGAATCTACCAAAGGAGTCTTAAATGGAACTGGGAGAGCGTTTTATCAACAAGTCTAACTACTGGAAGTCAGATAATTCCGAGTTTAACCAGTTTTAGAAACTTTTTTTAACAAGTCAGCCGATCGGCAGAGGCTCCTTGACTTCTTGTGAATCAAAGATTCCTAAAATAATACAGAATAAAACTCAATATAGTAATGCAAATTCACAAACTAAGATTTTAGTTAAATTAAAATTCGGGAAACCCATGTGCATTTAATACCTTGTAGGTACATGCCCCAGACATTTATACGGGATCAGTGGGTAGAAAGGGATTTACGGTTTCCGCAACCGGTGTCGGATTGGTCGTCGAGGTAATCACGCGGCTAACAGTATTTTCATCCATTATAATTGTATTTACTTCCAGCACGACAGGATTTAGGTGTGGCTCCATCGTTCCCAGAGAACCTTACGTTTATGAAATTATACCAATATATATTTTGAGAATTTTTCTTTCATCACGTTACTCATGTAAATAGCTATTTTCACATGGACGTAACTAACTTGATGCTTTTGTTGCAGTTTTGTGGTTGGGTGGACTTGTGCATTGGGCGCAAAACCATCTTAAGTATAGTAATAGGTATAAGTACAATTTATAAAGTAGTAAACAAAAAACCAAAAACACAAAGGGACCTCTCGTATAATAAAACGTCCGGTGTGCAGACGTTTTGGCTAAGACACACTGGCAAACACCGAAGACCCTTTGGAAAAGCCAAATTGGCAGAAAAAAGTCGAAAAATATCCACTTTGGCATAGACACTATAAGGTTAAGAACCTCAATAAGTGAATTATCTCTATCCTACTTCGAAGCTGTAGCTAGTCCTAAAATTATCTTAGATTTAAATATATTTACATAGAGATACGAGAGTTTATATAAGACCTCCCGTATTACAAACCAGGATCCTTTTATTCCTTCGTAGCTGTGACTGCTACTTCCTTCTACGGGACTGCGACTGTCCCTTTACGTGTTGACGAAGCGAAAGAACGAGAGGTGCTGCAACGAATTCAAAGTGGCTTACAAGATGAGGTAGTCAATTGTTATCTCTGGGTTAAAAATGAATTATTTCCAATGCAACATACAAGAAAGGAAAAAATTGATAAGCTAGAAACGCTTATTCCTAGGGTTGCGTAGAATAACTACCTGTTAAAAAAACAGCAAATCTTTTTTAAAGAATTAGAAGAACCTTATAGGATATTAAACATGGAATTTGCTGAGAATTATGCATTTTGCATTCAGGATGCAATAGCAGGGAATCACTGGACATCCAACCAAATGACGGTGCATGCATTTTTTGGAGATAGTATTCTGAGGAAACGAGTATAATTCAGTACAAATCTTACACAATACTAAGCGACTCTAAACAGCATAACGCAAATACGATAGAGGTTTGTAGAAAACGTTTGATGACTAAAATTCGAGTTGATTTCGAGCAAAAAGTGTATTATGTTTCGGATGGTACTGGAGCGCAGTATGTTTCATAGTTCAAGGAAGATGAGAATGTTTGCATGTTTTTGACTCTGACATAAATCTCGACCGAGAAGCGCTTGATCTTAAGTATTCCGGATTTAGCACAATTCAAGGGACCCAATCCTATTATTGTTTTATTCGAATTTCAGAACCTAAATTTGCAAGAAAAAGTACTCACTGAGTTTAGAAAGCTAATTGTTCGACTTTGGCCCACAGCCGGTTGTAATTTCTCCATCTGAAGCAGTTGAGCCCGGCCTTCTGGGAATTGAAACGGTTCCAACAACGGATTTAATTAGTACCTTACAAGGTGATATGTATATCGCATAAAAGTTTGCAACTTCATATCAAATTGGGCTAGTAGAGACTTTATATGTTGAGGAAAAGGAAGTAGAAGCAAATTATATGAAAAAAATGGGTGGTAAAAGCGTCAATCTGCAGTGGCCTGCTAGCAAAACTAGGAATATAAAACCTTTTATTTTTTGCATAGCGGTACTATCCATTGTAGTGTTTAGTTTGTTTTATTAAAATCTCAATCCCAATATATAATATGAATTAAAAGTTGCGTCCGGAAATTATAATAAATATTAAACAAAACGAAGATTGCAGACAATTCCCTTGATGTACTCCTCAGTAGAACGGTCCTCGAAATCCTCCACGACTTTTTTTAATTTTTTAGCGAGTGTTATATGCTTCAGTCTCGTCTTTGATGTGGGTAACCAGCCAAGTGTTAGCCGATAAGAATTTGCTGACTTATAATATTAAGATGTTTCAAAATAAGTAATTTGCAACTTTCAAAGCTTTACATGGAATGAATAAATATAAAAACTGTGATGTGCGTGACCTTGACGGTTATCGGTTGTCAATCTGGCGGTTGCGGTTATCGGTTAGCAGTCGTGAATCTGGTGGTTATTGGTTAAGGCATCCAATGGTAACAAGGAGTTGTAGGTGTGGTAGGTGTTGTATAAAGGTTGCACCGGTTCTGTGCTGCGTTATCGGTTAAAACCTCGGTTAAGTGTGGAGAGTTATATGTGTTCGCAGAAAACGGTATAACTGCTCGCGTAAAATTGTTTTTTAAACTCAATTCGTTTCTTTTTTTTGAAGTTCAAGATAGGTTTTGATCTAAATTTCCATCTTACCTTCGTTGCGTTACAATTCATTTTATCACGGCTCTCATAGAGTGACAAGAATGGTCCACAGTAACAAGTTGCCTCTGTTTACGGTGCTTCAAAATTTTTCTGAAACGAAGTTATACATTTTCGGAATCAGAATATGGAATTTAACTAGAATCTGAATCGTTTAGATAAAAAATTTCAGTTAAATTTTGTAATGACAATTCAAAAATACGCATAATCTTTTTTCATACAGGTTCAATTCTTGAAAAAGTTCCTTAATTAAATTATAAAAACCTCCAGGGCTAACTATTAATAATAATAAAAAAAACCTCTTTTAATGCGGAACAATTTAGAATTTAGAAACCTTTAAAAAACGGTCATCGGGCAGGAGGGTAGTACTGGGTCGTAAATTGAATTTACTATGATTAGGTGTGGCATAAGGAGTCTAGTTAAGCAATTCCAGAGCAAATCGGTTGCGCCAAACAAACCTTACACCCCTTCTAAGTTCCGAAATTCGAAACTTTGCATGCAATGCCTAACGTTGTTGAAGGTGGTTTTGAAAAACTTTTACCAGATTCGAAATGTCATAAGTAACCTACGATCAGGCATCGAAACAAATATTTGAAAATTCGAAAGTAAGTTTTTATTTTTGGGGGTGTTGTGAGTAAAAGCTGACTCGGAATTGCGTTTCTGTGCAGTGCTGAAGCTGAAATACAGTACTAAAATCCCTTCAAGTTCGAAAAACTACAAGGCATGGCTCTGAAACGAAGATAAATTGTCTGTAGGAGCATACTTAGCGGGTCATTTAAAATGGGGGTATTATGAGACTGTGATATTATTTGCGTAGAATGTTATCCAAAGGTCACTTAATATGCTGATAAGTAACTAAACACATTCTACTGTTTACTTTTATGAATTTATAAAGGTATCTATTTACCTATAACATACCTCCCCCGAATACTAAAATATCCAACTCGCGTGTTTCAAGTGAATCTGGCAAAAGCTATTGCACCTGGTTTAGAAAGGTTACTTTTCAGGCCCAATTCGTTGCTTTGGGTGCAATTTGACCTTACCATTTCCATAACTACAATACCCTTGGTGTTTTAAGTAACTCTTCCAATTAGCATTAAGTGCATGAAAGAGTCCTTGAATATGCTGCTGAATAATTAAACACTGATGAACGCTTACTTAGATGAATAAATGAAGCTATACATCCATAACATACTCCCCCCCCCCCAAACTGAAAGAACCCAAGTAGCATGTAAATTTTAAGTAGGCCGAGTCCAAATTTACCAAATGAATTAAAATCAACCAACAAAAAAAACTGCTTTGATTATTCTGTATCCATTCTGTCATGCATTTTGCTTTCATTTGAGCATACTTCTATAAATTAATAGTGTTAAATAAATCGGACGACTTCGTGGTGATTAAAATAATTCCTGACTTCTTTAAATAATTATTCAACTACTTAAGGGCAACTATGGAACCCTTTAATCATGTTAAGTGAAATACAAATTTACTGATGATGTTGCGGACTCCTGTTATTAAAACTCGGATTTAAATGAACGCTCGGACAACAAAAAAGGTACCAATGAGCCGTAAACCACCAGCATGGACAAGTAGATGAGTGTCAACGACATGGCCATCAGAGAAGACTTGGACGCGATGTCACGATTAGAAGTAGTTGAAAGTTGACAGTTGCTTAACGTTCAAGTTTCGGAATAGTGAAAAATTATGGTTCCAAATATAAGGCACTGTAACAGCACAAACGAGAATTCCGACGGCCGAGCGACAATAACCATTCCCTCCTACCGGAAGGTGTAACTTCCAGATCGTAGATTACTGAATCAACGCAAAGGGTTCAACGATATACCCAATTACGCTATCTGTTCGCTTAGTGAACCGAAGAACTTTTCCAAAAGTCATCAAACATAACCCAAAAGACAACTTCATACTATTAATACTCCACTCTATCTAGAAAGTAAACGCAAGACAATACTGTTGCTGAAACCCCTTTACTTTTCTACATCTTACTTACTTTTCCTGTGCATGGAGTGGCTTTCATCTCTTTCGCAGATCCCTGAGTATACCCAACTTGGCCACGATGACTAATATTTAATCCATGCAATACCTAGTTCCAAAAAAATGCTGTGGATTGTGAACTCAGCATTTTTGAGGTAGACTCAATTGTTGTTTCTTCTAAACGTCTAGTTAGTACATGTATTTTCTGAAGTTGAACCTAAGCCTGCATTTCAAGAAATTTTCCTACAGTCCTCGGTACATAAAAGCGTCGCATTTTCTATAAAATTAAATAAACCCTATACTGATGTTTTACAAAACAAATGACATATGTTATTTACAAGTTAGACTTAGGATAAATGTCCAGTATGAACCCGTTCCTAGTATATCATAAATATTTTAAAAAAGGAGTTTTTGTGACACACTATATAAAGGTGGATTTCTATAGCCCACCCGATCGGATTATGCACTGTCAGCATGACCCACATAAGCTTTGAATTTAGAAACTACTTATCTTTTACCTGCACTCAAAAGTAATCAATAATAAACTTTTTCGAAACAAACAATATTCTAATACAACAAAACAGAATGAACCAAACAAATGATTTCGGACCAGCCCAAGCCCTCATTTCTATGCCCGGCTTAAAAAAGTGTCAACTGTAAGTGATGCAGACTTGTTTTAAGAGAAAAGAATGCTCTACTTGATTTGTATGACAGGATGAACAACACTCTGTACTACAACATCTCTATGGCGGCCAAAGAGCAGAATTACATATTAGGTCTGGTGGGTCTGGAGAGGAAATAAATACTCCCATGGCTCCAGCTCAACAGTTTGTAATTTTATTTCAACACAAATGTAGCTGGTTGTTTTAAAATCAGGAGGATCGTTGATGGAATATTTCATAATGAAAAGTTGACATACCTAGGGAAAAAAATTTGACTATATACTTTTTACTTTTTAAGTTTACTTTTTAAGACCTAAAGCGTAGAGACGCTTCCGTTAGTCCTATTGATTTTTTGAATTAACTGGTTTCAGAACTATAGTTCTTGGATCAGCTCAATCTACGATTAAAACCGCATTAACCGGCCGTCATTTTGGGAAGGATGGGTGATTCGTTACAATTCTAGTACCAAATATACAACCTAAAGTCGATAAACAAAATAAGATGACTTTGGGGTTGGGTGATAGTGGGAAAGAGTTTTGCTAATTAAAGTAGTAATTTTAATTAAATGTTCCACCAAAAAATTGACTTTTCGAACTTTATTTGCTAAATTTGTCTTTCAAAGTGAAAAAATTAACCTGCCCTTCCCAGTAATTCATGATTATTATTTTAAACCTGAAATTGAGTGAATAAGAATATGCAATGAAACTAAAGAATATGAATCGTTTTAATAATAAAATTTTAGTTTAATTTTTTCAACGGCAGTTTTAAAATACTAAACAGTTTTTGTTTCATGTATGTTCATCCTCTAAAGTAGTTCCTTAATTGAATTACAAAAAACATTTCAAAGTTTAGTAAAGAAAACGCACTCTGCTTCTAATAGTTATAAGTAAATTCGAAGTTTTTATGGTAAAAAACCCTTCTCAAAATTATTTTAGATATTGCTGTTTTAAAACTCGTTTGAGAAAGTTAACTTTCAATATCTCATTAAAAAAGCTTCAATTTAAGGGTTGGAAATTTTTTTCCCCATAGGGAATTATTTCGGGGTGGGGAAAGATTGTTTTTAGTGGCCCAAACCTCCAGGGGGATTAACTCGGGAAATACGGTGGTCAGAAAATAGCACGCAAAAATGCAAAAAAAGGAAATCCTTCCCAGAATCGAATCCGTGCTATTCTGAGCAAAACTCTCATGCACTACCACCCAACGGCACAGTAAACTGTATTGGTTGATAAATTTAGGTAAAACACAGTGTTACTAGAAATGTTACGAATCACCCAACCTTTCTAAGAGCACGGATAGTTACGCAGACTTATCATTAATACGAGTGTAAAGGGCCCCTCGACTTCAGTTTATGATTACAACCATGGGCCTGGCTAGACTGTTAGGTCCGCTGGAGGAGTTGCTTACAACAACGGCGCAGAGAACGATCGGTACTACGGCTAGGAGTAATCATTCCTCAACTAGAATCATGTCTGAATTAAATCAGTACCTTCATTTTATGATATATGATTTTGATGACTTAAGTATAAAATACACGTTTTGAAATTAAATACAACCACTAGATAAAATATTGGAGTGAATTTTCATTATAATAGAATATGACAATATTATAATGGTTTGTTTCGGGAAGGAAACTTTTTAGTTCATAATTGAATAAATACTTTTATGTATTTCGTCCACTCCAACATTTGTAGGTTCTTCGTAGGCAGCTTTCAACTGGTTTTTAGTGTCTCTTTCTGGATAAAAACATCACATTAAATTAGCCCCTTTAGAAAAAGCCTCCATTCTTTTATACCAAAGTTCATCCGTTTCCCAATCCATTCTGGAAATTTCTCTTTCTGTTTTCTAGGACTCCAAAGTCGAATTAATTCATAGTACAGAAAAAAAAAGGGATTAACTTATGTTTTTAACAGTAATATATTTCAATTGTTTACCATGAGAAGCGGCCGTATCTATAGCGTTTCAGAAAGAAAATAATCGCACAAATCTTCCCCCAACATATCGGTGAATTAATATCAAATTCCTTGTCAAATGTCAATGTGAAAAACAAAAATGTCATTGTCTGCAATTTCTTATAGTTGAGCTTTTATAATATTCATTAAAAAAGAAAGCTCAAAAGCCGACAATTTCATGTGGGTTGGTTTTTTTCATTTTTCATTAATGCAGGGGTTTTTATAAAGTGAATCATCTACATTTCCTTTAAGTCATCCCAGTATGAGTGGACCTGTACTTTATTAAAAGTAAAGGTCTCCTTAATGTCATAAGAGTCGGGTTCTCATTCCACTAATGCTTTAAATTGGGTGACTATTTTGGAATTTCGCAAAAATCTTCTAGTTGCTTTCGTTGTCTTGAGGTTTCAGTATCTTCCATTTTGGTCGGAGCTATTATCATTCGATCAGAGGAAGAAGGTAGTTTGTTTGCTAAATCTGAAGGACTTTCTGTATCAAAATCATCAAATTCAGGAACATTACCAGAAATAGATATTAAGGACCGTGATAGTCTGGCTTCCACTTTCTCAATTAATCGAAGATGTCTCTCAATCATCTCCTCTAAAACATTATGCTCAGTCATTCTTAGATTTTAAGGATTACTCAAAAGAAAAGATAAATTCACTAAGAATCAGAAGAACCGTTACACGTTTTACAGTCTGCAAAGCTTTTTATATCCTGCTTCACAAGCAATTAAACCGCTTTCTGACACTACATTCATATTAAGAAGAATATTTAAATTAATTGTATACAATTCCGAGTTAGTACTAAAAAGCTGTATTCGGTTTGCATCATCGATAAAAATAAGTCGATTATACACGAATCTGATTGCTTAAATTAAGGATAGTTAATTAATATTAACCAAAGATAGAGTTAGCAACAACAAACCGCTCTAATGAAGTAATACCTAAAAAAAGCTTTTAAAATTCTAAAAGCTCTCACCATCGAATTTTGCAAGTAAGGTTTAAAGTGACTACAAGCTAGTTTACATTAAAACCTATCGGGTATGCATCATCCTTAAATATAGTTCTCAATATATGAACAAATCATAGTGTATAATTAAAATTAACCACCGATAAATATAGTTAGATTTAACTGCTCTAAAGATGTTAGATTTAAAAATAAGCCTTCCAATCTCATTAACGTTCACCTAAAATTATTGCTAAGAACGTTTGATGCGACTACCAGCAAGTTCACATAAACAATCTCTATTCCGTATTGCATCATAGATAAAAAAAGATCTGGTCTAAATATTGGCTTATTAGCTAATTGCATGAGATATAATTAAACGTCACCACAGCGACATGAAGTTTAATTATTTTTTTCGAAATATAATAATGAACTAACTGGAATCATCACTTCTAAAGATAAATAGTGGTTTAAAACTTATTTATATAGACTGCATTGCTTGTTCACTTCCAGTAAGACTATAATGCCATTCAGCCATTTGTTATTTATGTAGATTCGTAAACTTACAATTCCAATATTCTCAATCAAGAATTAATTGCAGAATAAAAGTAAGGAGTTGTGTAAAATAACGTTGGTGAGGTTGAAGATAATAATACCCCATCTCAACTCCTCAGAATGATAGACCCCGACCCTTCCAGTAATTAACCTGAACTCCTTAGGTTCTTGGCCAATCTGCTTTTTATCAAAAGTAAATCACCCTATGAATCTCTTGAATCGCAAATCTTGCAAAAGTACTTGAAAACGAGTTTTTTTCTGTGCCGCTCGTTTTTAAATAAAATCATATTCTTACATGTTCGAAAAATCTAATGCCGGTGCATCAGGAGAAGTAGATAACCCTTATCCAAAACAGGGTTCTAATTGTTAGAAATTTCCTTAAAGTAAAGATTGCTGACCAGACACTAAACTAACTTTCAGTACTTAAAATACCTGTTAGAATAATATTTATGCAATTAAAAAGTTTAACATCTTGTAATGCCCCTTCTAGAAAATTGAGGTTACAAAACAGCTGTACGCTCACTGAAGACGCACTAAACAAGAGCACACGTCTAAAATAAGATAAGACGGTCACTGAACAAACTTTCTAAAACGTCCGGATGGTCTCTTCTATCGTTTGATCATCAGTCCCAGAAAATTCTTCAGTGTGTAGACAACTGTGTAGGGCCTTTTCTTCATGCAGAAATACATATTATAAACATAAGCACAAGAGGAGATACTTACTTGAAAGTCTAGAAGCACTTGAAGCTGAGCAACGAGGACTTCTAGCGAAATCAAATTGACGATTCGGCTTACCTCGCGTACTTATGAGAGCACAATGGATTAGGCTCTGCAAAAAGCGATTGTCTGATTCAAATAAATCTAGACGTCGAGTAGGTTTTTCCGATCAGTTATGTTGTACAGCAGATGCCATCGATTATTGCATAAAGCATGTTTCTGTGTAACCACCAGATTCACAACAGCTAACGGATAACCGCCAGATTCACAACCGCTAACTGTGACTGCAACCACCAGATTCACAACCAATAACCGCCAAGATCACGTTCATAAGAGTGTACTCACTTCATTTATGGATTGCTGCGACTTTAAACCGTAGATAAATTTCCAAATGCTCATAAAAATTTGGTCTTATATCTTTAGAATTTAGCATATAATTACAATTTTTTGACGTGACTAAATTTGTGATGGTCGGTTTAAATATTGGAATTATTGAGATTTTGATAATACAAAACATTGCGATGGATAGTACATCTATGTAAAAAATTTGCCATGTATAGTAACTGCAATACAAAGACTGCGATACTAAGTAATCGGGATGGAATGAACTCTGCAATCTAAAGTACCCATGATGTTTCGGCTGCGATGTAACGTACGGCTATGAATTGTAATGCGATGGAATGCCTGTCAACGAAACCGATCAAAGCAAACTGGCGGCTGTACTCGGAGGTTTTACGATAGATGATAGCGGTTTTAAAATTATGAGACTTCTCGGCTTTTGTCAAGATTAATTTATTATTTTATGTTTTTAGATGTAGAATAAATATTAGTTTATAATCAAAACGAAAAGTTCATTGGAAAGCATAGGCGCAACCACGAGGGGCTACCAGACGGCACAAATACCATTAACAGATATGAAGGGGTGTCGCTCAGCGGGGTTGGGTGGGGCCTGCTTAACATGCAAAGGTGAAGGATTTTCGAAAATTCCAGGGGGTACAAACATATCCTCGTATCCCCAGGGGCTGCGTCAACGTTGGAAAGAAGTAAGATTGCTTTATACAGATATACAGCGTCTATCCGACCTATGTCCACATTTCATATTTTAAGTATTTATTCAAGGAAAGAGGGATCTCTAGCTTGTCCAAGTTTTGCGGATGCACTAAATTTCGCAAAGCCATTCGAGCAATGTGAGCCAGTCTAGGGACTTCTGATCGGGTTGTGTAGAAAGAAACTTTAAATTTGTCCGTCCTAAATATAAAAAAAACCATGTTATTCACTACAAATAGTGAAGTCTGTTGATGGGAAATGGCTTACCCCACAGCGACGCATCTTCCCGAAGGTGAGTAAGAACAGGACAAAGGATCTTCATCTTCAACAGCAATTGCTTCAGGGTCCATTTCTCCCATCATGTTCCAAAACCGGATTAAGCTGGAAAACAATTACATCTTAATTATATTTACTCGAATAGAGGACGGGGCTACTAAACTTTCTAACCTTTTTAAGAGTTAAATTTTACAGATGATTAAAAAGGGCTTATGCAATCGGGAATGGGTCCCTATTTTAGGTAGGGTACATGATCAAAGATCCCGTTTACTATGAGTAAATAAATCATTTTGAAACTTACTGATCTTCGGAAACGGATACAATGTGCATTCCATCCTTGGCATATGAAACCCCACGGACCCAGGCTCCATTTGCACCAGAAGCGTACATCCTGCTCGGAGGGGGATGGAGGTGGTAGAGCGTGTATAGAATGGTGCCAGAATACGGGTCCCACAAGATAACTTGAGTGTCCCAGGAGGCAGTGGCCAACACAGCACCGTCTGGACTGAACGAGCAAGACACAACATTGTGGCAGTGCCCTTCAAGGGTGCGTGTCAGCTTGTAATCTCTTTCCATATCCCAGATAAATACCTACGGAGGACAAAGGTGACATTGTGTAAGCTATTGTCGCATTTAACGTGTTAAACCAAAATAGAATATGGTGGAGATGACCCGTACAGTCTTTTCGTTTCCAGAGGAAGCCATGATTTTGGAATTAGGTGACCAACTGCACCAAAGAGCTGCTTCCTTGTGAGCAATGAATGTCTTAAACACATTTCCATCTTCGTTTAAATCCCAACCCTACAATCCAACGGTTGAGTAATATTACTAAATGAGCGATGGAATGTATGCATATTGAACAATTATTGGGACCATGTGGCACGTTGTACCTTAAGGGTCTTGTCCAAGGAAGCAGAGATGAGCCGTAGGGAGCCATCTGACGCAAATGCGACGTCTCGAACGGCCGATTTATGACCCAGAAGTTCCATGAGGAAGTCTCCAGTGTGGACATTCCATATTCGAATCCTCCCATTTGAGTGTCCAGATGCGAGGATGGGGACTTTTGAAAAGTCGTATCGTATCCAGGACCGTTTGACCCCCACAAGCCCTGTAGACTCTTCCCCTTTAGTCCAACTTCTACAGAATGACAATGATGATGAGGGAAGTGCAAATGCGACGCATAGAAATGGATGCGAACAACACAACGTTATTGGAACCCTTTTACTTGGAGCCGAGGGAGAAATGGAGTGCTCGGAAAGTCCACTTTCTCTGTAAAATTATGCACAATACATTTACCATTTAAGTGAATTTTATTAGATAACATTACGTAAAAATCTAATGATCTGATAGCTCATTATCAACTGCATCCGTAAATAAACCTGCATATGCATTAGATAAGTTTACTTCCATGTTCCGTCGTAGTATACAGAGAATTTTAAAACGCATCATGAAATGTTGGCCAGACTGCAACAAAAATGTGGGTCATTACCTTTATCGTATAGTAGATATTTTAGACTGACGCTTATAGTGGCTTATAATTATAGTTATAGGCCCCGTCAGGAGATTATCTGGTGCGGGGCTGTACTTTTCTAACTTTGGCCAATAACACCAATTTACATTGAACTTGTTAGCTTACAAGCAGTTTTTCTCCCGATTCCAAGGAACAATTGTGACCTTTTTGGGTGCACAAATCCATGCAAAGCAGCTTTCATCGGGGGCAAAAACGACGTGCCAACAGCGTCCTTGGGTGACCTTAAAGTCCACTTGCTCTTTGAACCCGTCGTCCGAAGGGTCTAGCTTCAACTCTCCGATTTTGGTTGCCAAATCTGGAAACATTTAATAATATGGAAAGTAATTAGGAAATAGCCAATCTGTAAATAAAAATTCTACATGGGGGTTAAAGTTTATTTCTTTCTTTTTGAAGCAACCATCGTTCGTCTAAAATGGCCTTATATCTTCATGCTTCATAGCATTCACATTTATTTTAAAATGATATGCTTTTGCCATTTGGTATTCTTAGTAAATTAAGCAGCGGGTAGTAAAAATGTTGTGGTTGTAGACATATCTCGCTTCAAAAAACCGCAACTTCAAAAATATAAGTTTCCGGAAAAAAATTATCAGACAAAGACGATTAATTGTGGACTTTTTTAAACTCGTTTACTCTTGGCAGATAGTGGTTTTGTACTGTGACTGTGTACCTAACGTCCACGCTCGGAATCCCTTTTATAACTTTGCTAAACAAAGGCAAGCGTCTGTCAGTCAGGCCATCCCAGCAATGTCAAAATACTACTGCATTTCCACCCCTGCTAAATATATTCTGTTGGTCGGATAAAAATTCGGATAGTAAATTCCTGTGGGTGCGGTTGAGTAAAAAGCCAGGTTTGGCAGTCCCTTCCTTTCCTATAATTCTCATACACTTTGTTTTCAAAATTAATTATAGACGAACGGGAGCTGTATTGAGTTTATGCAGCTAAATATGCATATGTAAGTGTAACGAGGATGGAATGATGGAAAGGGTCACACAATATCTTGCCTCGCATAATTCCACGTTCAAGTTTAAGGGTAAGCCAGTAATAAAACAGCGAATACTGTAATGTGATTAAGATTTGGATTTTTTCAGTAATAATTTAGTCTTGAAGTTTGATGCCTTGTTTTATGGGGGTTAAATTCGTAAATTTTTGCATAACACGAATTCCAACTGGATAACATCATGTTCCTTTGATATGTTTAGATTGGATGTCAAGAGTATACAGGGTTTTGGTGAAATCAACCTGGTACAAAAACATTAATTTCCTGAAATTCTAACCGGAAATCCATTAATTATATGGATTAAAGTTCAATAAACTAGGAAGCCCATTACTAAGCTAACCTACTTTCGTACTAGCTTACATAATAATAAAGCTGACCTCCCTCCTGTTATTTGGTTACGTGCGTGGAATACGGGAAAAATTTATTTGTTAAACAATCTATTCAATAAACGTTCCTTTAGGAAACAATTAAATCCCGAGTAATGACTTTTTTAGCATGTTTATTTAGTAAGGAATACAGGTTATTTAAAAACGTTGACACCGACCAAAAGTTGCCTTACTTGTAACCAAAAACCCTTCAACCCCAAATGACTTAATTAATTATTTATTTATTTTTTAAATAAATGATGTCATCTTTCCGAATGTTTCTCAACAAACGTGCCAGTGAGTTGAGGCAGGATATCATCATCATGCATGATTAATTTAATATCATAAAAATATTTCCAATTCGTTTCTGAAGTTGCTGTGTTTCTTTTTAAGGCTCAAAAGTAAGACAGGGTTTTTTAGCATTAACAATTACGAGGTTTAAAAAAACATAAAAAAAAATCTTCACTGCTGTAATAAATAGCCCGCAACTAAAAAGTACTGTGAGCGGTAAGGCAAGCAAACGTGAAGGAAGCACGTGTTGGTGGGTGTGGCAGTGAGTAAAACGGACGTCATTAGTACAATTCAAACCAGAGCTTGTGCAACATAAAGTATACTTAGCAATGTCTGTGGAATCCGGGTGAGGAAATAAAATCCGAAGCTACCCGGTTCAGATCGATAGACAACCGCAACCATCCTGAGAAACTATATGTACCTTTCCTACCTTTTTGTAGAACTAGACCTCCAGAGAAGCTAGCCAGCTCCCCAAATATTGTAATATACCCCCGTCCCTAGTTCCGTCATTCTTCTTACATATTTCCCCACAGTCATCTTACTTCCCACCTATTCCCTCCCCCGCTCCTCCTCTCTTTCCCCTACCCAGATTCCCTTTGACTCTTATCACCGTCCTCAGTTGCTCCTTCCCCTAGTCCCCTTCATTAGTTACCTCTTCCCCAGTTCCCCCGCCCTCAATTCCACTTCCCCAATTACGCCACCCTCGGTTTTCCCTTCCCCTCCCCCTCCCAAGATTCAAGATATATCAGAAGTTTCCTCTTTCTCTCTCCCCCCGCTCAAGTTTCAAAATATAGCAGAAGCTTCCTCCTTTCCTCGTCCCCCTTCACCTTCCCACTCCCAAATTTCAACAGATATCAGAAGTTTCCTCCTTCCCTCTCCCCCCGCTCTAGTTATAGACATATAGCAGAAGCTTCCTCCTACCCTGTCCCCGTTCTCCCTCTCCGCCCTCTCAAGTTTCAACATATAGCAGAAATTTCCTCCTTCCCCGTGCCCCTCCAAAAGTACAACATATAGCAGAAATTTCCTCCTTCCCCGTGCCCCTCCAAAAGTACAACATATAGCAGAAGCTTCCTCCTTCCCCCGTCCCCCTTCTCCCTTCACCTCAAAGGTTTTAACATACAGCAGAAGCTTTCTCATTCCCCCGTCCCCCTTCTTCCTCCCCTTCCTAAGTTTAAGCAGGATATTTGGATACAGGCAATAGGTCATAATAAATGTCACCAGCGGATGGCCGTATGTAATAGAAAAGGGCAGTACGGCATTTGTATACATATGTGATGTTTCAACATATATGAGATGGTGTCCGTACCCGTTAAGTTACGTTCATGCTGAGATAGATATCAATGTTTTCTGGAGGTCCAGTTTCAACATATGCGAGATAGTGTACGATACTGTCACTGTTCTCTGTACCTAGCAGGCTGGAGAGTGTATCGCATGTGTACTGTGCTATGATCAGTTTTTTTTCGATTAAGCAGTGTTTTATGATTTAATTTTGGTTTTTAATAGCTTGTGTTCCCCGCAGACGCTAATTATCAACATTTTAAGACTAATTTCATGAATTTCTGTCGAGCGGCTAAGGAGTTTACCGCGGCCAAAGTAAAAGTAATGAAAAAAGGGTTGCATAGTATGTTAAAAATGTATGTAAGCTAAAAATAATTAAACTTTAATTGCTCGGAAGTTCATTAATTCAAAAATTTAACATCAGCGGTATTAAGGACAACAATCCAAATAGTTTTAGACTATTTTCATGAAAATCCGTCCGCGTTTTAATTATGAAACTTTGGGACTGGATTTTAGGACTGAGGCTCGATTTTAGTAAAAGTGATTATAGGTCTATTTATACTTCAGCCTTCAAAGTTGACCTGCGGCCTATCATGCGGGATTATAGACCTTAAAAAAGCCTCACCGGAAACGAAATATCTAAAGCATAAACCCGTTTTAATTCTGCTCAAAATAATATTTGGATTGATAGACTTGAATTTTTCAGGAAAAACACAGGAATCGGGTAAACTAAAATTTGTCGCTTATTTGTCGCTTAGAACATTGCTTTTTTCAAAGGTAGCTGATGGATATGCAATTTTGTATATCTTTCATTGTAATTTAATTAAGTTTCCGCTGTTGCTGGCACAACATGCCTACTTTATTACCACCCAGTCCCGAATATTTAGTAAGTAGGTGAGTAGAAAAGGCAATGATGTAAACCCGGGTTGTAGGATATATTTATAAAGCCTACTTTATCTATGAAACACCCACGACAGGCTGGATGGATCAATGCAACTTTATGAATAAGGCTTTGGAGAGGAAAGGATCGGATTTTTCAAGTGGATCTATCCGGGATAAATTAGCTTGTCAATGTTTTCGTATAATATAAACAGCTACTTAGTTAAGCTAGGACATGGATACTGACCATTTAACCTTTTATTGTTCCATGGTTCTTCCGTTCCTTATTTTAGTATGGATTTTGTACGAAAAATATGAGGTTTTAAGGGTTTATAAAGAGATAGTTACTTACTTATTTTTTCCTTTGTTTTGTAAAGGAAGCTTGCCATTAACACGGGACTTTGGATGATGAGATATGTTTCCCAATTAGTTAATGAGTTTTTCGTCTGCTTAATTCTTATAACTTACTTGGAGTAACGTTGGAAGTAATGATTGACTTGGAGTAACTTTGGAAGCTCAACCTAGTAAAACAATGGAACTATAATTAAATTACAACCGAGAATATGGATTTTTGGAGAAACCCCTACTGCGCACAGAAATATATTTTTATATCAAAATTGAGAAAGGTTGAACGGTTCAATAGATTCTTAAGTACCATCGTACATCTACAAAATATTGTACTCTTGATTCTTAAATAGGGGCTTATTAAAATGGTAGATGTAATTAATTGGGAAATATCCGCTAGCTAGCAATGTTCCGCGTGTGTTTGGATATGACAGAGATTGCTTCTTAATACAATTTCCAACCAAAATTGACAACATTATTAAGAACATTTGGGAAGGTTAAGTAATTAATTATTAGTATTAATCATATCCCATTACAGTCTTCCTAACTGCATTACTTACAATGTAATTGGGTACGGCAGAACTCGTCAACTGTAATTAATTCCAGTTGTAGGAATTTAATTAGGGTTATCTTCTGGATAAAAAAGTGGTCAATCCTTTTGAGAAAATACTTGTATGCAAATAAAGTTGGAAGTGATAGCGTTGTTGTTGGCAGAATGAAAGGAAGCGTTTCCTTCCTTGCAATTGGGTTTAGAAGACTTGAGATTGCTATTTAGCTCAATTGAGTCGCTAAAATGAAGTATAAGATGCGTCTTTCTGTATTCTGTTGCAGAAGAGTTTTGTACGGGTATTTTTACAGAATGTATTGAGAAATAAGAGTGTTCCCAGGCCCCGTTTCAAAAACTCACTGACTCGGGCTTTACCCGATTTCATCCACTTTATACGCAAGGACTGTTTCAAATGTGAGCCAGTCTGCAGTACACATTTGTGTAGTATAATCCGTGCAATAGGCCTATTCAATCCATCAATTATGCAACCGAGGCCTGCATCCCCAATGCAAGGCAATGCAGCGTACTTTCTGACAACAAGCGCAGCGTTTTTCTAACTTTTTCCCTTCTTTTGATTCACGATTTGATAGTTCAAGCAGTTACGCAAAAAGTATACGTTTCATAGTAATAAATGGTTTTTTTGAAGGTTTTAACAATCTGAGGAACTCAATCGGGTACGGGTTGTAAGTTTTTCGAGAAACGTGGAATTGTCATGATCGGGTTGAAATATTTATTTTACAAAATTAAAATCAGAGTAAATACATAGGAGGTCCGGCTTTATAGTTGAGTTGGTTACATAATTATGTTAAACGTGGCAAAGCGAAGCATAAAAAGCTAAAATGCAGATATGCAAAATTAAAGTGCAGCGATTGGGAATTTGTAGAGATTGATTATGTAGCCAGGATTTTGCATCTTGCACGGATTATTTAAATTCTGTAAAGGGATTTATAGCTGTCTTTTCTTATGCAGTCTGCTTTATAGATTAGTTTATCCACTAAATTATGTACACGGCTACTATTGAACTATTTCCGTTTAACAGGAATAAAGTTACTCATCATACATACCGTATCTCCGGTTTTAATACCCCTGATTAACTCTCAGCATTACTAATCTTTTGACGTTAAAAATTAAAAAAATTACTCCTTTGATCTTACTCATCCTATAAAGTACATTTTCCCCAGGGGAATTAAAACCGGAAATATGATACAAGCTTATAGAGCCTAAAGTTATACCCGAGACTCTAGTAGGCTAATGAGGGAGGGGCACTATTGCAAAGTTGTAAAGAGGAGGCTGTAATTCCAAGATATACAGTATATCTAAATCTCAAAGATGTATTCGATATTCCGTATTTACTCTTATACCCCAGAATAATTCCCCCTCTGGTTTAATTCCCCCTACCTTTCCATAGTATAAGTCCTATCTTGACCATGTTAATAGAATTTCTAATTTTTCCCTTAAAATAATACCGCCCCCCCCCCCCCAGGGCAATTAAAACTGGAAATACAGTAATGCACTGGTATTTCTGTATTACAGTAATACCGTATTTCCCGTTTTAATTCCTCCCCCGGAATAATTCCCCCTACCCTTCCATGTTAATAGAATGTTTAATTTTTCCCTTTAAATAATAAAGCCCCCCAGGGGAATTAAAACTGGAAATAGGGTAATAATAAACCTCTGCATAGGAGAGAGAGAGAGAAGAGTATGTTTTGGATGGGAGTGTGTTGTGATTGGTGGAAGGAGAAACGTCTGACTTGGCTCAATAAAATACAAATCCACCACAGTCCACTACTACAGCCGTTGTCATATCAACCAAAGGCAGGTTTTTAGTAACCGTAGCAACTCTAATAAAAATAACTTTTTCCAAATTTGAAATAAAAATAAATTCAAGACGGAGGCAGAGCCGGCAGCCGCCCCCGCGGACGAAATGAAACGAAGCAAGCAGCTGCGGAATTCAGGTCATAAGAGTAAGGCTTGCAGCTGTCGGAAGGGGGAAAACGCTGCGGACCCTGGGCCCCTTCAACCCTTCACTTTTAAAACCCTCACCTTCCAAGAACTCTCGATAAGCTGTGTTCCGAAAGTGGGCGATAAGCGATGTACAACTTTGCCTGGTGAGGGAAGGGGTTTTTAAAAAAATGTTTTTATTATTAATTTATCATTATTATTGAGGTCAAATAAGGTCAAATAAGGAAAGTTATTGACCCTGCTTATCCGTTTATTATCATTGAGAATTTATCATGAGAGGTGGGGTCATCAGAATGGAGGAATGGACCCTGACCTGCCCACCTCTTTTAAAATTACCCTAAATCCCCGTCTATGTACCGCCCTCGTTAATTATTCCGCACGCCCATCCTTTACATGTTATGGGGGTATCTATCCTATGTTAAAAATGCTTTAAAAGACCTTTTCTTATGTATATAAGCTGCGGCATATGCGCGAGGATTTAGGGTACATAAAAATGGGTGGAAATTACATTTTCTGATTAAATTTAATACGGGCTTTTGAGTGACCTTTTATTGACAATTTTTCGGTTATCTGATCCGGATAACCAGTTTAAATTTTATAGTGTGAAATTAATATTGTGTGGTTTATGTTTTAAGTGCCTGACCCTAGGTCAGGTCACCGAGTGGTTTGTGAGGAAGGAAACATGTATTCTTTCGGAGGATACTTGGAAACCAGCGTCCAGACCAACTGGCCTCCCCACTTGTCCCACGGAGTACAACGCCTCTTTCAAGAAGTACTAATAAATACAATTTATGGATAATTAAATTTTTTTAACTTTGAAATCGGGATAGTTAAAGAGTTTCTATTTTTGTTTAGTTATGGTGCTATAATTTTGCGGAAGCTCAGTGGAAAAGACTGCCGACGCTTGGAACAGCGCCCAAAGAGCTGGCATCTCATTCGGCAGTTCTGCACGGGAACTACTTGGTGGTTTATGGGGGGACAGGGGTGCCTTTTGGGGGCTGCTCCTCCAACCGAATGAACATTTGTGATTTAAAAACGCTCGAGTGGAAATGTGTTTCTGTGACGGGAGAGGCTCCGACCCCGCAGTACGGTCAGGCCGTCGTTATGGACAAGGAGCGCAAATTCTTCTACACGGTTGGAGGGACGACTGGATATGACTATTCCATGGATATCCACAAGTTGGACATGAACAGTTTCCAATGGGAGTCTCTCTTCGTCTCCAGGGGGGATACGGATGAACCTCAGCCAAGGTGGGAGGATTTCTAGGGATTTAAAATGGGTGTAGAGTATTTTTAAAAGTTCAATTCTTCTCTGTCTTTAGATACAGACACGAAGTAGCTTTTGACGGAACTTTCATCTACATTTTGGGAGGTGGGACCGCAACTCACGCATTTGGTTTGGCCAAGGTGCCGGCCTTTAATGTAAACACTCGAGAATGGAATATATTGGAGACTTGGTCAAGTTGCGATGTCGAACCCAAGTTTCCAACTCCGAGGAAGTGTCAAGGCAGCGTTCAGCTTGGGGACGGTAAACAGATACAGTCATTTTAGTTTATGCTTTTATGTAATATTAAATGACTGGTTGTATTCTGTGTAGAGGTTTTCATCTGTGGAGGATACGATAGTCAAAAGATATTCATGGACTTGTGGAAACTTCATCTCCCGACGATGGTTTGGACTCGGTTAGCCGTCCAGATGCCTACTCCACTCTATTTTCATTCAACCAGCACTACCAAAGTACATTTTAACTCAAAGTTAATTGGCAATCGGGAATGTATTTTTTATTATTGATTATATACTTTTCAGGAGGGTTGTCTCTACATTTTTGGAGGAGTAACCCACATCAAGAATAACACTCGGACGAATCAAGTATTTAAGATTTGGTTGCAGGTGCCGAAACTGAAGGAAATGTGTTGGGAAGCTTTACTTTATTACCGACCGAGTATAAAACTCTCCCTCCCGGCGACCCTCGTGAATATGGGCATCCCTCAGGAGTTTGTTGACCGTGTTCACCCAGCCCCTCCGTGTGGAATAAGTTCTGAAACCAGTGAGCACTGGGCGTCCGACCTCCTACCAAGTTCAACCTCCTCGATTAAAAGTTCTAGCAAGTCTGTTGTAGGAAATGCCTTCCGTCATGGAGCACCATTTCCAATCGGATACTAATCTCCGTCAATTATAACCGTTCAAATCCGTAAATAATCGTGTATCAATAATTGGAATCGGACATTTCCGCCTAAAACCCTAACTATATACCAACTAAATACAGCAAACCAAGTCCTACCTTATCTTATAGTTCTGGCCTTCCATAGGCTGAAAATGTAATTGCCTTGTAAATTATTTCGCCTGAACTTTCTAACCGAAGTAGTCTAATGTCATGAACTCCAATATTGATGGAATCCTGTTTTTATTTATTGTATATCAACCTACCTACCTAAATGTTATTGCTCAGTAGTTACATCTCTGATTATTCGCATTAGCGAAATAGGAGTCAAAATTATCGTAAAAAACGAAAATTAACAATATACGATGCTAATTAGTACTACCAAATCGACCAGAGTAAGAAAGAACATGTAAACCTTTCAATTTGGTGTTCGTTTAAGAGAAAATCTGTGAAGCCAGATCAAGATTTTGTCCAGTAAAATGTATTAAAAATCTGGACAAATAGATTACTAACATCACGTGATTGATATTGTTTCAATAGTACTCGGCGCTGTTTAAATTATCTCATTCCGTATGAAATTTAAAATAACTTGTCTTATCTTTGTACTTCAAGAAACTAATAATTAAGCTGTGTAATTTTTTTCAAACCCGGGAAGTAATTTTACCCAGGAACCCTTATAGTTTTAGTGTTGTTTGTAAACGAGCCTTATTTATTTGTTTTCATTTCAAGAGGAACTGAACTTCGCTTGTACGTGTGCGAAGTTACAAAAGTGTCTGTTCGTTATGTTCAACTAACTGATGAGCAAAATACTCAATTTTTTACCAAAAAACCAATCTGTAAGATACAACTTTTAGGTTTCCGTTACTTTGGTTTAAAGTCGTTAGAATATTGTGCCCATGTTGTGTTGTTGATAACTCCGCATAATCTCCATTGAGATCCCATTATTCTTTGAATTGTAAGAGTAATAGTACTTATAGACTGGCACAAATTGTTAAACCTTTTACTGCAATACTAGTACATAATAGAGGGATCGTCGAATCGTTAAATGTTAAAAAATATTTGTGGAATGTTGGATTCTAAGGGATCCAAGTTTTATTACCGTTTATAATAAGGAAGGTTTAATGTAAAAACGGAATAGTAGTAGTAATGTTAGTGTAATACTATGCGTTGTATTATTTTTTATTTAATTCGTATATTTACCAAAACTTTAGCGTGAGTTGCAGCGGCGTCAGCGTCCCTGGGATTATTAAGTGTGATATGTTATGTCGTCGCATAATTTAATATTAGTAAGAATTAAGGCAGCCTTTCAAATCATGTTGCAGATGAATTCGACTAGTACCTTCGCATTCGTTTCTTGTATTCGAATCTAGCTTACTTATCAGAATTTAAGGGACAAGTTTTTTGTAAAAAGCCCATACTAAATGAAAATTAATTCATTGTCAGTCTGTGTTGGAGTCGCTTGCTTGAAGAAAGCACGATGTGTTTTTATTTATCATGATTCATTTTATTCTTAAACTGGCTGATTTATTTTTGACATTCATATTTATTTTGTTACGCTTGTTTGACGATAATCACATCAAAGTCTTTATGGAATTTCTTTTAAAATACTTTAAACATTTATCCCACGAGGACGACGATACGGGACACACAGGATATTGTACAGAGGTTTTAAAATAGTACCACATAGCACAACTGCTTTTATCTAGAGTCAAAAAACTTGGAATAGTTATATATTCAGTCCCCGACCACTGCTGCTGAACCATCCTTCCCTATAAACAGCGTTATCCCCCCACCTACAAAGTTAATTGAATTAGTTGTCGTTTCTTCATAGCCAACCAGTACAGTTCTGTATTTTTCCTGATATCTGTGCTTTTCAAGTGAGACTTACCACCTTCACTGGGACAGGATTCTAAATTGGATTCTCTAAGAAGTTGGTCGATAAGGTTTTCAGGATCCACTCTAGTCGAATCTACACGGGACGAGCCTACCTTCTCACGGTCTAAAATTGGACCGGCCGACAAGGCCGAGTTTCTTCCTGAGTTCCTTTCTAAACTGTCGTATTCTGCTATTTCTCTGTAAACACACACAATACATCATTTTACAATCGTTTGTGATGTCAGTTCGACACCAGGTTATTCAACGGGATTGGAGAGCGAATAAAAAACTTGGCTCATCTAACTGTCGTTTTAAAATGTGGGTTATTCCCATAATATATAGGTAATATATTTATTTACCTTACAACACCCGAATCAGAAGAGGAGCTCTGTCGACTGTGCTCTCCCTGCGTCGTTTCCTTCTCCACCAGAAGTTCCTTAAGGTCCGGTTTCTCCTGTCCGGTCAAGGTCTCGGAAAAGTAGGAGGAAGAGGCAGGGGCCGAGGGCAAAGGTCTGCAAGAATACAATATAATCAAAATCCATCATCACCACAAGTCTTCTACATTATAAGCTGAACTGTAGGCGAGGGGCGAGGCCCTAGTTTTTAATATGTACTCCTGGAATTTTTGATAAGCCCTCTTCTTTACATGTTAAGCAGGCCCTGCAACTGAAGGTGCAACCAAGAGCAGGTACAAATGCCATTAAAGGATAGGGTGGGCGGAGTTCGCTTAGCATGTAAAGGATAGGGTATTTTCCCTTCGTCCTTACACTTTGAAGCAGAAGTCGCCCTCCTTGACGCGCATGCAGAGGGTAACCCTGAGAAGGGCATTGTTGGCCCTTGCGGAGGTATTGTACTCTCCCAGCAAGAAGGATCGACTTATCGGCGTTCCTCCTGCAAACTCTGCAAGGTTTATGTCTGCAAATCCCAATTTCTGGTAACTCTTTCCTCCCTGCGCCTCCTAATAAAGAATACCGTTAGATGTTAAATTGAAGGGGGAGTATTTAATACTTGGTTTTAATAACCCTTCGAACGGAAACGCGACAGGTACAAGGGTCGAGGATGCCGGTGGAAAGGGTTGCAGTCAGTTTGCATTCAAATTCGAAATGACTATTCCAACAAACTCTGTGATCCACTATCTCCTCTCTGCAAACAAACAGTCAAATTACAGTACCGTATTTCCCCTTTTAATTCCCCCTTCCTGTCCATGTTAATAGAATTTCTAATTTTTCTTTTTAAATAATAAAGCCCCAGTGGAATTAAAACGGGAAGAACACTCCAATTACCCTTATTTCGGGGTATTACTCCCCTGGGGAGTTATCTCATAAAATTTTTATCATAAACAAAAGACGGACACATTTTTACTATGAGCATGGAGGAAAGGTAGGGGATTTATTCCAGGAGGGGTAGTAATAACCCGAAATACGGTATTAGGTAGGAGGATGGAGGTCAAAAGTACCCTAAATCCTCACCCATATGCCACCCTCGTTAATTACACCGCATGCCCATGCTAAAAGCCGTATCTCTCCCATGTTAAAGATGCTTCAAAACATCTTTTTTTTCACAGTATACGATAAGCCGCGTCATATAAGCGAGGACTTGGAGTAATTACTACAAAAATGTGTTTACCTGTCAGAGATTTTCCTAAAGTTTCCACCGGAAATGAGTCTGAGTTTTGCGAAGATGACTCCGGCCAAAAAAGGAACGGAGGACAATTCTTCGAGATGGAAATCCACCAGAAATTTAATATTTTTCTTGGATGATTTCCAAACTCCTAAACTCATAATTTAAGAGTTTTTAAAGGAGAAAGGAGCAGGGTTCGACCAGAACTCACATACTCACCCTTAATTAAGAATTAATACTCCCCCCACTAAACAAACAATAACATTTAGTGGAAATACCAAAACTTCATTTTACAAATTATTTCTCAAGAGTAAAAAGGGTTTAAATATCCCTTCGGACGTGGGCGTACTTTCTATGGGTAACTTTACCCTTACCCCGCAGAACAGCAGTGTAGGGGACCCTGGCTGGAAAGGGTAAAAAAGGTCCAAGAGACCTTAGGCTGAACTAAGAGAGTACAGGAGGGGTACATTGTACCCCCAGGTTTTTAAATGTACCTCCTGGATGGAACTACCCACATCTTTACATGTTAAGCAGTCCATGTAAAATTACCTGGCGCTTAGGGGGCTATGAGCTACCACTGAGCGCTTCAAGAACGAATCCGGCGCTTAAAAGTTAATAAGCTAGCGCAAAATGTTGAAAGGTGCAACAAGCTTTCTGGCGCTTTTAAAAATAATAAACTAGCGCTTAACGTTCTGCTAGACACATTAGTGATATGTGGACTACGTACCGCGCGAGGAGAGTGGGGGAGCGCGTTAGGCTCCCATACCTACAACATATATGGCGGCCATCTTTTGCGTTACGCTGGGGGAGGGGATAAAAAAGCCGGAGTTTTGCGTTACGCTGTTTTGTTTGTGAACGTTCCCTAGGGAAATTAGTAGGTTAGTAGTAGTAGCAGTAGGTAGTAGGTACTAGTTCAACTGTTAGCCATACTTTGACATTTTTGGTGGTTGTAACTTGGTATTTATTTAAAACTAAACAAGGACTACAATGTAAAAAAATGCTGAAAGCAATTTAATTGTTAAGGCGTAAATTTTACGATGTTAAGGTTGGAGTTTCTGTTTGTGAGGTTTGAGCAGTTTGGGTAGGAAACGGCGTCGCTGCCACATTGCTTGTTGCTTCTGGAGACGCGCTGCCATGTGCGCTGGAGAACAGGCCCATTGTACTGCAAATATTTGTTGCGTGGCTGTCATATCCTTTGTCAGATTTGTATCCTTTGTCTGATTCACCGTATCCTTTGTCTGATTGGTATCCTTCGCCTGAATCCTATCCTTCGTCTGATTCGTATCCTTTGTCGGATTCACCGTATCCTTCGACTGATTCGTCTCCTTTGTCGGATTATCCTTCGTCTGATTCGTGTCCTTCGTCTGCGTTGTATCCTTTATCTTCGTCGCATCTTTCTCTGTTGTATGCGCCTCTGTTTTCGTGTTAGGCTGGCAACGACCCTTCTCATCCAGCTCAAAATCTACCTGGAATAAATTTGGTGCCGCAGTTTAGTGTATTTATAACAAGAGAATGGGAATCTCAATGAAATTAGACTGAGAATTATGACAAAGAGGATTGAGATACCTTCCGCTTGACGGCCAATTTAATGGCTGAAATACAGAAACTCATAGCGTTAGATATCAAGTTTATCGTTTCAGAGTTTGATACAAACTTCAAACTGAAACGACAATGGTTAAAAATTGATGTTCGCATGGGCTTTCGTAGTAATGAAAACATTCTTTGAGGTGAAATTTGTTTGTGAAGTTTGTTTGTGAAGTGGAGGATTTTTTCTGTTTGGCTCAACCAATATGGCTTTTGTTTATAATTTTTACAAATAACAATTCCTTCCCTGTTTATAATTTGTACTAAAACATTCATTCATTATATTTCGGTAGAGAAGTACATGGAATACTTTTACTTCCTTATGAGTTCGAAAAGGAATAGGCAGAACGAAGCTGTTGCTTCAATTAAACTCTGTTAAGGTCCCCTATGCTCGTCAGGGGTTTATTTGAGGTTTCACATCCTAAACATCCCATCTATGCAAAAAATGGGGATTCGCAGTTCAGTGGGGTTTTAACTGTGTACAACCGGTAAACACCGTCAATTAAACCCGTTTAGTGTCAACCCGGGGATATCTTTGACCCCAAATACCCAGATTAAACTCCACATACCCCTCTACTTCAACCCCGAAAGGGAGTTCCCTGCAGAGGCGTTTATAACAGTCAATAAAAATGGGAGCGTTGATAAACCTGTAAAACCGTAGGAAATAAACAGAAATCGGGAGCATAGTTCGGGGGTAACCGAAAACTGCCCTAATGAAGAGTTCTAGTTTTGCATATAAAAAGCCGTTATTGAAGGATTAAAGTATGTATTGACCCACTGCATTTTGCAATTGGGTTTTGCAGATTTCTTACCGTTTCCCGACTGTAGATGGACACCGTATCCGGGTATCATACTACCCTGCTACTACTGCATTTCACCAACTTGAGATTTCATGCATTTCTTGTATGAACGACTTGTCAAACTAGCTCATCCTACCTCAGACAGTAGTAGACGGATGCATGTTTATTAAACTGAACATTTTTAGCTTATCTTTTCAATTACCCACTGAGTCTAATGCTGATCCAAACTGTAAAAAATTCAACTTTTAAAAATTCCGTAGGACTTTGTTGGATAAACGGGCAAAAGCAAACCAAAGTTCCTTATTATTAGTATTAAAGCTGTATTAGGTATGTTCATGTAAATTATGAATGGGGTGCGGCGATTTGGTTGGGCGTGTTGATTTTGATTTACTTTCATGGCTTAACTAGATGTCATCCTGTCTTGGAATTATCTTACGGTTTGTTCACTTTCTTGGTGATTTATCTTTTGTCAAGCCCGTGTGGTATTGAGATTAACTCAGAATGTGCATACCACTACAGCCTCACACATTTCCCTCTCTATATACCACAATACAAGGTAAGACGCCGTCAAGTTAACAGCCTCGACCATTCAAGTTTTGAACTTTACACCCGAAAATAATTAAGCACAACTAAACTAACTTACGAATAAAACAATCAAATTCCTGGAAACGCTTCTCTATAAGTTTAGCTTGTTGGAACCGGCCATCTTAACCTAGCTAAAGCAGCAGTTTAAGATGTTCTAGTTCTAACACCCGTTAAGTTTACAAGACTCACACCGCATATACCCGAATGTTAAACTCTGCGTTTTTAAGGTGAATTAACCTATATAAGTACTAAATATGGCTACTTCCATAGACTAGGACTCTAATTCAGGGATCTGTTAAGTAAACAAAGCAAAGAGAGTTGAATGATTAAGAAATCCCCTGGTGGGGTTAGTCAAACTGGGTAACTTTCCCTATGATAAGTAGGGGAGGGGTAGAAAGGCGTTTGTGGGGCCCAGCCAGATCAGTGTTCAGTCAGGGATGTTGTCATTCTAATTTATTTCCTTGGCTATTATTCCCTTTATCATGGTTTGGTTGTCTGGATGTCCCAACCAAGTCTTGGCTCCCAAGTAGAAACTATCTTGACACTGTCAAAGTCAAACCGGGGACCTGGGATTATTTATTACCTCTTGCCAAAGAGCCCCCCCCCCCTCGTCCCCCCACTCCTTGACTAAACCTCTTGTTTGTATAACGGATGGACTGGAAGGTGATAGGGAAACTGTCACGCTGGACTTGTTAATATATTTTATCCCTCTCTAGCCCATCTTTACTTTCTCAGGTAGGTTGTAGGTAGGGACGAAATAGTCGTCTCTGCTTAGAATCATTAATTTCATACTTTACGTTGAAGCTATATGAAAGCGTTGGGAGGGATTTAAGGGGAATTTATTGTAGAAATTTTACAGTTTTTATAAGCTGGATAGGATACGGATGTTTAATATGGTTAATTAACATTTAAACAAAAAGTGATTGGATTATATTATAATCAAGGCGGATCCAACTAAAATCAGTTAAAATCTAGATAGGCTTCTTTCCAATCAAAACAAACAAAGCGAAACTCAGGATCTTATTAAAATTGGTGTTTAAGGTTGAAAACATGGATGGTTAAATCGATCTTTACACGAAAAAAAACAATAATTGAAAAATGAACCCCTTAAAAGTTTGTTTTTGAAGTTTGTATACTTTCCTTCAAACATGGCAGTTTCTCAACTAAACTACATAAATCTGTGTTATGGCTGGCTACGTGGTTATTAATTATTCCATGTAGTTTAAATGGTTGTAGAGTGGATAAATTGGTAGTTTTATTAACAACCGTTAATCATTGTTCAGTGGACGTTTTATGTCTCCGAAATAAAATAAATGAATGAATCAGATCAAACCATGAATAGTTTTAGTGAAATAATAAGGGTTGTGTGGTTCTCTGGTAGAATAATAACTAGCGTGGGTAGGTAACTTACCCGGAAAACAATAACAATTTGTTTTTCTACCCGGGTGTTTAATATTCTCGGCCGGACTCCATAGTATCGTACAGTAGAGTGAGGACAAAACACACCCGATGCGATGATAAATAATAAAGAATAGTTGTTTTATAGCTTGTAGGAGAGGGATTCCGTCAAAGTCTCAATAACGACGGTGCACAGTGTGTCAGAATTGGAAAAAACTGGAAAAAAATTATCCGGTTAAAGTCTTCATAAATCTTCGACCCGAGACGTTTTACTGAAATCTGATAAGAACTATTCCCAAAAAGTAAGGAAGAACCAGGATAAACCAGGGACAATTTTCAAAACTACGTTATTTTACGTTACATAACTATACATGTGGGTACTAGCGTTTCATATGGTTGATTTTGCATGCTAACTCAAGATGGACATCATACCAAAACATCTCAGGGATATTTTTCCTTAAAAAAGACATTAAAGTTTGAAAAATTCCGATCGCCATATTTTACCAATGTTAACTCCGTTACATAGCAATCATGATTTTTTGGATATTAATATGATGTTCATCTGGAGTTGGATGCAAAATCGACTATGTATAATTGTCAAGCCCATTCGTATAGCTTAATTAAGCCTTAAAGTTGGATCTCTGTTTCGTTATTTTTCGATTCTGACATACTGTGCGGTCCCACTATCGTCAATCGTCCCAGGCAGTTCCGAGTTTGTGGACAACAAGGACAAATCTGGCACTGAATATAGATTCCCATGTGGGAAGTGCTTTCCCTATCCTTGGGAAAATAATACTTTTTTTATTTCGCAGGGAACGTAAAATATGGGTTTCATGAAGCATTTTAAAAAGCTACTTTATGAAAGGATGCAATGTATCTAGCTTTTTATGAAGTATTTTTAACAAGCAGCTTTATGAAGCATTTTATGAAGGTGCTTCTTGCGTAAGTATGAACAGTCTCAACTTCCAAATTACATAAAGGAAACTACTCAGAAACTGCTGGACGTTTGAAGATATTTTGGTTCGCAAAAATAGCCCGTTTTGCCTACGCGAAGCATTCCTCAGCTTCGTGCCTAAACTTTTAAAGTATTTCAATAAACTTGTCAATTAATTTAGGTAAAACTGTCAGCTTTTTACCCGAACGTCCATTGAATAGGACAATAAGTCGAAATTTTAAAAGTTGCAAGAATACAAAATCTTAATATTTTTTAAAATTTTTGTGATAAGCTCCAAAAAGTGTAAAATGTTCCTGGATGATCCTCGCAGCTAGTGAAGTGCTGGAATGTAATAATAGTAGTAGTAGGATTGTGGTTGTTGGTGTATGAATATGTATTTATGAGTGAGAGAGTACATTTCCTCGAACAAGGAGGCTTAGTTTCATCGGCTGTAGCATATTGGAGGCCTAGGCCTGCATGGACGTACGTGGTGGTACCTATAAATTGTAGAGAAGACTTAAGTGACGATAAATTACGAGTGGTCCAGTTGCAAGAACACGGACTGCACTGACTTTCTGACTTGAGAGAGAACATGGCCCAGCAACCCGGGCAGGGTCCACCCGGGGTTTAAAGCCCTCTCCCTGACTGCCAAGAGCCTATGGAGTTTAGAGGTCCGAGATGGATAAGCACCCTGGACGCTAATAAAGGCTCTAGACAGATTCATTCATATCCTTTTGTAAAGTGTAATTCGTCGGGAGCCACTCCATGGAACATTGACGACGGAAATGGAGGGCCAGACCTTGGCTTTAAACTACTAAACAGACTAAAAGCATAACTCCCCTTGGTCTAGGACTGGAAAGTCTCAATTTCAAACCCAACATTCATCAGTTCCTCATATTTAAAGTCACTTGGAATGATAACATTAGCAATTTATTTTACATGTGGCCTTCCATTGGGGACGTTCCCTTTCTGCTCTTTCCTTCTGGTTATACTTTAATATGATCGTTGGAATACTTGCAAATCCAGCCACTTTCTTCCGAGCTGAGATTTTATGTTTCCTAGAACTGGAAATGATCGTTGCAAGCTTGCATTTTAACAGAACCCATGTTTTTGAAGATTTGCGAATAAAATGCATAGAATTTTCTTCAAAGAAGGCGTTTGGAACGCAGGATTTATATTTATTCGCGTATGACAGTTTAGCCTAAGGCTATATTCTAGTTTTATAAGATCAACTAAGGGCTACATTCTAGAGGGGATCGTAATACGAGGAAATGCGGTAGAGAGCATCAATCAAGAAATGCTTATCGTTCAGAGAAATAAAATGAATTCCTGAAAAGTTCAGCCGTTATTTGCTGGATTTAGGTGTTTTTATAATAAATACAAATGAATAAAAAGTCACGGGAGGCTTGTAGGTTAGAAATGTAATTAGAAACTGAGTAGGTGAAGGGAATGGGTCGGACTTAAATAAAAAATGAGTTTAATTGAATAAATTCCATGAGATTGAAAGGACAAGTACTGGTTGGGGTGATGATGAGGATTAGATGAGATGCTCGAGATTTAATTTGTAGATTGATCGGCAGTTCCAACATTACATGACTACCAGTCCGACTGAGGCAGTTTGTTGTGTTGCAAGCAGCAATGGAATGTATGAATAATGTTAAAGTTATGTAAAGAAGTAAGCAGGAGATGATAATTTGTTAATTGTTATTAGAAATAAGGAGGCGTATTTAGGTTAAGTAGAAGATTATATAAGAGATCAGAGGGGGTAGTAGTCCAATAGTTATAAGGAAGAGTGAGAGATTAGTAAGTTGAGATAGAGTGATCAAGATGTAAAGCATAAAGACAGGGATAAAAGCAATATATATACAAATATATATATTGTAACAGTAGTGAAAAGTGAAATAAATTCAGGCCGCTTCCCACCCAATTCTTATGCAATTGGTGGATGAAAGCGTTGGTAGATTTAGCATTGGAGATTTAGGATTGAGGAAGGATGCAAGTACCTCATTTTAGAAGCTGGCGGAGAGGGAAAGGTGGTTAGCTGTTGGAATCCTGAGTTGCAAATGGGTTGTCAGGAAAAGTTGGTCAAAAGAGTCAAAGTTGTTCCATTTTATTAAAAAACGCGTTTAACTTGCTAAGTGAAGTAATGTAGGGAATTCCAGCTAGGATTTAATACGTGGCTTCGTTGAGGATCTCCCTTTTTGGCCTACGAAGGCCACCTTGGGGCTGTAAAGTAATCTTTGCTTTCACCACCGTTTCGGGTTCAACGTTTGTTTTATGCAACGAGTCTTTAGTTGCTAAACTGATCCTTTATTTGTGTCGGAGCTAAAAAAAAAGAAATTAATTTAAGAGGTGGAACTGCAAATTTTAGAGCTGCCAAAGGGATGGTTCAGTGAGGTTATTTTAACGCATTTTTGATTTTGTGGATTTTGGTAGTAAATTCAAAGCTCAGTCCGGTCTTTTTCGGTTTTCAGTGCGAGGCTTTCTATTTTACAAATTACAATTTACAGGGGCTTATGTTTGATGAACATTTTTCAATTTAGTACAGCGTGGATATTCTGGGTAGGCACGCCATTAAATTAATTAGTGTCTCTTGGTGGAATCCTTGTTTTTGTCCGTTCATTACTCAGGGACCTTAGACAGACGAATGTAAAGACTGACCGAAGTTATGGACGACCCTCTCTGCATGTTTTGCGAGTGTGTGTGTGTGGTCCAAGTCTGACATGGCCATTACCAACCAAATTGCATCACTTTCTCCAAAATCCTCCCATCAAGAATTTTTCAACGTCCCGAACAACATTTACCAACTGTTCAACTACCTTTTACACATTCAATAACTCTCTCCCAACCCACTACTGGCCAACTACTACTACTACTACTACTCATACTATTACAATAACTACTACTACTACAACTACAGCTACTACAACTACTACTACTAAAACTACTACTACTACTACAATACCACAACTACTACAAAACTACTGCTACTGCTAATATACTACAACTACCACTAGTATCACTACACTACTACTGCTAGTACTACTACTACTAGTACTGCTACTACTAGGACAAAGACTAGTAGTATGAGTGTTTCAGTAGTAGTACTTGTAGTAGTAGACTGGTATAATTTTATGAGATAACCCAATCCAAGTCCCTTTAAAAGGGCTAATGTCCAAAGGCTTTCTCCACCTTAAAAGTAAATCAGACAGAGGATCATTTGATGCTTTCTCTCTGAATAACCCTCGTGTGCTACCTTTCTACCCAGATTCCAACCTATAAGGGCTTATCCATGTACTGAATTTATGAAACCATCGTCTCTACAGACAGCCATTCAACTAGGATTCTATTACTCAACTCGCACAACCAACTTTACTACATGTAATTTAATAACTTTCCACTTTCAAATTCACCCATTCACTTTTTTACGAGCAAAACTTTTTCTTATTTCGACTAATTCTATCACATCCTTATGTTTATACTTTTACTCTCTTACCAGGCCAGAGATATTATTTAAATTGACCCTTTTTCTGTAACTATTGATAAAAAAAAGCGCTACACATCAAAGACCAAAAAATTCAACAGACTTCCACTCTTAGTAAAATCTGTTATTGATTTTTATTAAATACTGAAATCACACCCTTACTCACTCACGTCCCTGTGTGGTTGAAGGGTCGGAAATGAATGTGACGTAAACTTTAAAACGCATAAAAATGTTGGTTATTTATAAAACAGAGATAATGTTAAAGATAAGAGTTACACCCACTTCCGCTATAGTAGCTCGAGTTCCTTTCTGTCGGCCAACTACATGTCTTTTGTTAGAAAAGAAATGGGCTCTATCTAGAAAGAGGTTGAGCATAAATAGTGATAGCGATAGTTAGTACAAAAATAACAATGGGAAATACAAATGGATTCAGGGGTATTGAGTGGGTGGGTTCTGGAAGGGGGTGGGGTCCTTTCATAAGGTCATGATATCACCATGAAGGGATTTCTCTTTTTTATGCATATAGAACATAAATGAAGACTTTTTACCCGGGTGCTAGCTATGCTGGGCTTGGTAACCATTATGTTATTTTTCTTTATGTTGAGTTAGAGGGTGGCATTGGCATGGCTAGGTGCAATTTCCGGTCGTGTATCTTTTTTTGTGAAAAATATGTCACAAGTCCGGCGAGGGCAATCATATCGATGGCCGAATGATAAAAAGTTAATGCATCAGAGACCTTTTGTGAATGGGGAACAGGGGCGGAGAATAAAAGATGAAATATATCGTACGCCGGCATCGCCGGTCGCCCTCGTACTTCGTGCCTCTGTCTTGGAATTATATAACTTTATACTTAATAGAGCCCGGGACTACTATTCAGTTCTTGAGGTGTAACTCTCAAGTTAGCATGATATATTAAATGATTAAATAACTGTTCTATTCGAAAAGAGTTGTTATTAAGGGGATGCTGATACTTGAGTAGATATTGACTCTTTGTATTTTTTAATTAGGGCATTTGTTTAAATTGGTTTTTCGAAGCTCGTAAGACTGCATTTTTCATCTTATTTTTACTAAACTATAGCATGATTTGTCGTGCTGCCCTTTATATTTATTTACTATGACTCCATATCATGGTTTCGTTTCGTGGGAATGTTTTGAAAAAAACGATCGTCAAAAAGTCATAGTGGTATGATCCGCGTGGGGCTCCCCGTAGTTTTGTTGTATCGCCTTTTATGCTATGGTATATACTAGGAGTAGTTTGTGCAGTTTGGCTTTGGCAGGACCAGAACGTCTCCTTTCGCCTCAGATCATAAATCACATACCGGCCCCAAACAGAAAGGCATGTCACTCCCTTTACAACAATCCACTGAAATAATCCTATCATCCAACTTCCAACAAAACCCCTTCTGCTACTCATATCCCCACCCCACTACTACCAGTAGTTGTAGTAAGTGGTAGTAGTGGATTTAGTAGTAGTAGTAGTAGTAGTAGAAATGGTAGTAGTGGGTAGTAGTAGAAGTAGTGGTAGTAGTAGTAGTAGAAGTAGTAGTAGTAGTAGTAGCAGTATTAATAGCTTAGAGTGTAGAATACATAAACTAGAGACAAGAAGCGTGTCCTAGAAACGAGAATTTGCCCAAAATTTTTGTTCCGTTGCCAGCAACAATAACCTACCCTTATTCTTTGGAAACGAAGACTTTTTGGAAAGTTTTTCGGACATTTTAGGTTTGTTTATAAAGGATAAGGGTAGGTTATTGGTGCTGGCAACCGGAACAAGGAATTGGGGACCTTCTTGGCTCTAGAATATATATACTATTCTATACTCTAAGATTAATAGTAGTGTTAGTAGCAGTAGGTAGTATTACTAGAAGTAGTAGTAGTAGCAGTGGTACTACTAGTAGTAGTAGAACAAGTTGTCACCAAGAGCTAAAGCAAAGGTAAAAAATCAACTTGAGAGAAAATTCACTCGATGCCAAATCCGGATTGCGATCCACGCCAATTTCTTTCTACCAAGTTAGCTCTTAGTTGAAAGCGTTAGTTTGCAAAGTGAAACTAACATTGGCTTTGAAGACTAGTTAAGTAAAATATGAATAATCTGTTTTAAATTTAAAAGATAAAAGGTACAGAGTCCTTGGAAAATTTGGTCAGGTAATTGAAAATGGTTTCAAATCTTAGCATGCAAAGTTTATGAAGCAAAAGTAGAAATCTGAGCAAAAATAGTTTCAGTGTTTGCTAACTTTTTACAACAAGATTTGGAGGAATTTCTATCTAAGTTGTAATGGACAACCTTCCACTTTAATTCGCAATAGAAAGCATCGTCACAGGCGCATTTGAAATTCTCAGCAGTAGTAACTTAGTAAGAATAATGAGAAATGTAATTAATTCATGCACCTTTTGTCGTTTCCGTAAACTTCCTGAAGGTTTTAAGGCTAGTATCCACGGCAGTGAAAAATGTAAGAAGTTGAAGGGTTCCATGGAATTTCATTGCGTGCGATTGTGTGTGATATATTTCCTAAGAAACGAATCAGTAACTAATTAAATAATGATTCAGTTATCCCAGGGTTTCAAGGGAAATCAACCTGTCACTCAGTCAAGTTTAAATGAAGATGTTGGGGGAAATGAAAGGTTAGGGGATTAAGAAGTAAGGTCTCTTGAAGTATTTATCATGCATGGCTTCTTGTCAACAGCCTCCAACTTTTCTTACCTTCGTTCTACAACAATAACATAAAGAACCCACGAAATGTGCCACTCAACGTCTTTAAAGCTTGGGAAATTCTGCTTGCGGTCAAGTTAAACTCACTTTTGTGAAAAATTCAGACACAAAAAGTTCTAAATACCGTAACACGTTTGTCATTTTGTCCGTCGACCAACTTTTCATTTATTTTTTTTAAACTGTCTGAACCAAAGTGCCTACTTGGTTTGCTGTTGCTAGAGTATCTTTGCCAAACTGTCCGCACACCCTTTGCACAGGAGTCAAGGGGTGGCCTAAACGTCTTTCGCATAGGAGTCTTTGTCATGAGTGTCGGTTGCATAGTAGTCGGCCTACCGTCTATTCCGCAGTTTACTAATCCACCTCAATTACTAATTAAATTTTCCCTCGTCTAGAAGATGACCCAAGAACTCTCTTTTTGGAATAAATAGTTAATGATGTATTATTTACTTGCTTGACATACGAGAAATGGTCAGAAAAATATGGTAGTTGCATAACCCGAAGTGTCTAAGCAAATTAGGAGTTTTAGTACCTCTTTGACGTTAAATCCTGAAAGGAACAAATACTTCCACCTGTCTCCTTGCTCTTTTGGGCCTGACTAAACCTCGTAAATCCAAGGGGATTTCTCTATCACCGATTCGAACGTTCGTTTGCTCAGTACGCCTTACACAGTAATGTTCATACATTTAGTCACGAGTTGGTCGGAGGTGGGTACCGTACATACTTGAATTACAGCCCCACTTTTATATTACCTCAGCCTCCTCCAACTATACGTTCGTAGTAGCCCGGGCTGTATTTCGGGTATTTGCGTTTAAATCGGCCTGGTAGAAAAAGCTGGCTGGTGGGGAATCTGTATAATTGTCACGTTGAGTGGAGTGAAACATGGAAAGAATTGGAGACGGAACGGGATAGTTTGTTAGGATTTGGTGGGCAGAATTCAACGGAAGGAGAGAGACCTAGCCAGATTTCGAAATGATTTATTGCACCTCAAAGAAAGGGTTCCTCTTTCACGGGTCTTAGCTCACTCAAAATGTCCAACAATGTCCTTGAGTCACATTCATTCATATCGGGTCAGACAATTCCCTGTAAACAAGAGTACTTCTATTCACTGAGATTGGGGCACTTGACACACGAAAAAGGAATGGGACCCACCCTTCTGACCCTTTGCAACGCTTGAAACATATCAAAGTTTAACCTCGACCGATTTATAATTAAAGAGGGAAGTAAATACCCGGGTTTTACACTTTAGTGATTTTGCACCCTGGATCTTTTTTAAACCTTTAGGTAGGAGTAGACCCAAACCCAACGCATCACCCAACCCGAATACCCTGTTTAAAAAAAAGCCATAAACCCCTGTGAAATTCATGATATTTTCTGTAAGGGAAACCCTGTAGGCGCGAGGGATACGGGTGTCCTTCAGGACCACCCCGTTTACGAACTTATCTATAGTCCACCCTCCTTATTGGACTCTTGGGCCTTGTTTCTCCTTAGTTCAGTTTTCTAACTTCATATCCTGCAAGGTATTAGCACCAACTAGCTAACTGCATTGGAATGTAAAGCATTGAGGGTACTTAAGGGTCGTGGAACTTTCTAAAAAGTTATTAGAATCTCAAACCCGTTCACTAGAACGGGTTAAACCGTTCGGTGACTCCATTAGGGTTCAGTTGCCCACTTGGATTGCTCAGATATTTTGATCCCAATTTAGGCCTCCTCTTACAAGTGAATGATAGTTCTAAAGTCACTCGATAAGCGGCCCTTATCCTTTTTTCTGGAGGTTCATACTGATTTTAAATAAATGGACGTTTTGGCACACATTTTGTTGTACTCTTTATAGAAAATGTCAATAAAAAATATATTTGACCTATCGACCTCTTATGAGCATTACCAATAAAAATGCAGACAGGGAACTAAAAGTATACTTTGTAAAACCACCGTAGGTATGAATGCCCAAACGTGTAGCCGTCGCTTTAACATAGACATACCCTAAAACCAAAACCCCTGCCATATGCCGCGGCTTTTATGTTAAACAAAAGATATTTTGAAGCATGTTTAACATGAGAGAGATACCTCTTTTCCATGTAAAGGATAACATACGGCTTAATTAACGAGGGCGGTATATGACAGGAGTTTTAGGGTAGGTCCTTTCTTAAGACTCACCAATCCAGGTCAAACTGCGCCATGACCTCTCAACCATTTGCTTAGCTTTCCCCACTCAATTCGTGTGATGCAATATTAGGATAAGCGTAAAGGGAAGTATTAGCAGGTGAAAGTAGTAGTATTATTTTATAACAATGCATGGTTGTATAATAAAAGGATTGAATAAATGGGGGAGCGCGTCACGGGATCCAGCGACAGGAGATCCAGCGACACGGGGTCCAAAGCGACAGGAGATCCAGCGACACGGGGTCCAAAGCGACAGGA
>JAQFZX010000475.1:0-57181 GCA_034682405.1 Hydroisotoma schaefferi | reverse complement strand
GGCCAGGCCGATGGATTTCTCGGCTAGGCCGATTTTAATCTCGGCTAGGCCGAGGTTTTCATCGGCTCCAGAGCCGAAGTTTTTCTCGGCCAGGCCGAGGTTTTGCGGGTATTGGCCCCTACTGACTGTGTATCTTCAGTTTTTTTTGGCTTGAGTTCAATGCCAAAAACTTGGCTTCCTTCGCCATTTATCCTTAGTTTGACAGAATCTTTGTCAAGAGAAAAAAGTCATTTTGTTTGAAAAGAATGACTGCTTTTACTTCTATTAGAATACTCGTCTAATACGTACAGTGTACATTGGACACGCACTTTCTCTGGCTGGGCATTTGCTAACGCTAAAGTTGGTTATCGGATGTTTTAACGGGAAGAAAGCCAAGTTAAATTTTGAAAAAGGGCACATTTATATTCAGCCTGCAGACGAATCCACTCTACATAAAGACTGGCGAACGAAGGAAAGAATCTGGAGATTCTCGTATCCCATCCGACTTTTACTATGTTGACTGAAGTCAGTTGGGTATTAAGCTAGTGGAAGACCATGCACACACATTGTAGATACCCAGAAAGATATGCTGCATGAATGGTATTTGGGAAAACTTTTGGAATCCAACTAAGCTGATTTTTTTACTCCGGCAGATATTAAAGATGCATAAGTTACACTCTTGATGCTTTCCTCCTTGTGGTGAAGTGTTAGGTGGTCTTACATCTGAAGTAGATCATTTGCATTACAAATTTCTCTCAAGAAATATGGAAAAATCATTCCAATCTATTTTTCATCGAGATCTGCGTAGGTGGGGCTACAGTCTTCCCTTGAATATGGTGCTAGCGATGGAATCAATTGGAGCAGAAAATATTAATCAGAATCAGAAGGCATGAATATTTGAATACGTGGCTGACGTAGTTTCTTGTACTATGTTGAGGCTAGTGGTAGTTGTAACCATTCATTCCATTCATCTTGGACCATGAAGTAAAGAAACTGAAAGGTAAAAGGGACAAGTTAATTTAGGGGAAGTTGTACATATAAATGCATGCTCACGTCCATTTAATTAACAAGTAAAATTTAACTCAGCTAGTTGCTTTTCAAAAGTTTGAATTACACAGTTGATAGTAGGTAGCTTTATTAAAGACTTGGGGTAAACATCCTTTGAATCTCTTTCCTTTCTCCCCGTTCACATTACAGCGAGTTGACACGTTGAGAGTGTAACATTGGATGTTATTAAAAGTCATGCAGAGTTTACATGTTAAGGTAAAATAAGAATGAAGACGCCAGGTAGGCAAGAGTTAATTTTAAGATAAGTTTAAGTTCTTATAAGTTTAAGTTCTTATAAGTTTAAGTTCTTGTAAGTTTAAGATTTGGAGAACATTCACTCACAGAACCCATAGACGTTAGACGTGTCATTTTATAATAGAGAGGAATCATTTTGTATTATTGGAATCCTACGTTTTTTATTGAAATAAATTTGAAAGTCTTTGGGGAATTAATGACCTGATTTTTACGGTTTTATTTCATAGCGTAGCTGAATTTTTAATTGTTTTAATCAAAGTTACTAATAGCTATAAGCAAAAATGGTGATTACTTTCAGTTATAAGTAACTTCACCCTGTTTTCGGTATTTGAGATTTTATAGGGTTTTTTAACACACAACACCTTAGAGACTAGCATTTCACCGGGTAGGGAATTGGCTATCTCACAGATGTATTTAAGACAGGCCTTTTAGCTATAGAACCTATACTGACTGGCTAAGCCATAACAGTTTTTAAATCCAAATCACTAAAAACAGTGCACAGGTCTACGCAGATAAAAATGAAACATATCAAAAGCGGTTTTGGATTTATGTGGATGTCAACGCTCGATTCCTATTTGAAATAAAATTTCCCGTGCATCCCCAACCTCTGAATCCTTATCATACCGGATTCCATCCATAGAAGTTTGGTTACTCCTGGGAAGCTTTGAGATTTTTTATTTTTTATTCATCTTGACAGAAAGTACAATACAGTCAGTTAATACCGAGCTTGTATCTATGCGTCATTGCCGCTGCCTCAAAATTTAATCTTTGTATTTGGAATATCAAAGAAAAAGATTTGTAGGATAAATTTATGCATAAATCGCATCCAGTCTGATTGTCATGCAGCATTTATTGTCTGCTTTCAGGCAAGCAAGCTGACATTTCACGAACGAATGTGAATGTAATCAAATGCTTGGAGAAAGCAGAACATGTGCCAATTGTATCTACCATGGATGGGTTAGGAAGAAAGACTCACTTTGCTAAGTCAAATATAGTTGGCTGATAAAGTGAATGGATGAATGAATGAATGCATAGAGATGGAATTACGGATTTTAGAGAATGCTCAAGTGGAAGGAAATGATACATTCCAGATATTTAATCCTAACTTGCAGATTTAATTACATACTTTTTTAAGCGAGGCGAGGTCACTAGTCTTCTGAGTAGCTTCTACTCTGCTTTACTACTTGAAGCAATGGTTATTCTCATTTGTATTAGTAATAAATGAGCTGGCGAAATGCTCTCTTAACTTAGTTTCTGCTTACTGGGTGGATTGAAATTTTGCACGAGAGGATAAGGAATGGGAAGTTTCGGTTGAGTGCACATGAACAGGTCTAGCCCTTAATAAAATCCTGCTTCCATGCACGAGTAGAAGTGGCTTAAATTTATGGTGCATTTGACTTTCTGCCAATTTTTCTAAATTTAAATCTTCCAGTAAACAATAGCAAACCATTTTTAGCAAAAGTGATATAATAGAGTTACCATTACAGTAAAAAGCACATAATTCAATTGTGCGAGTTTTATGATTCAGTCCAATTAGTGGAATTCTGCTAAGTTTTACTTGTCATTCTTAGGGATTCTATGGAATAAACTTTAATGATATCTTATAAACTTTAATGATATCTTGAACGATTCAGGGGACTTTTTTAAGAAGTTACGTTTCTAAGTTGATAGCACTTCGTACTGCTATGGATTACTACCAAACGGTTACTAACTTTTACAAAAGCTACTCAAGGCCAGCAATAATATGCCCTCTAGAACCTTTCCAAGTACGGGGAAATACACGCGCATTTTAATTCGAAAAGGGGGCTCGTTGTCAATTGATAATTCATAATAAAATTACCACTAGACCGACTAGCAGCCGGGGCAAAATATATGTTATGGAAGGCATTTACTTTCTGGATTTTAAAGCACCCCCATTCTGAAAAGTTTACATTATACTAACTAGGTACTTACTGCCTTACTTACTTACTAACTGTTAATTGAAACAAATACAACCAAGCAAACGAATTGATGTTCATAGAAATTTAATAATGTTTGGCCAATGGTACTACTACTACATGGGACGACTGTGACGTGATATAAAGTCAGAAAATAAACTTAAAGAGTAGGTCGGTCGGTGATATGGTGAGAATGTATGTATTGAAAATAGAGTATAATAGCGAGATAGATGGTGGTTTGTGAGGGTGGATGGCCCAACTTCTGACTCGCGTCTCTTTAAAAGCCTCAAGATGCTTACAACAAACCGCAGAGTACGTTTAGTTTAGCAAAACTTGTGCAAACTTCTAAACTAAAACCAGGCCGATATTATTATGGTTTAGAGTTTGGACATAAAGATTGTAAATTCGATCCTCACTCACGGTGGCAGGATTGGCGGTGGCTGGGTTACAGGAGAAACTACTTTAATCACGATTTAACGACTTTCTCCTCTACAAAGACAATTATACTTGTCTAATTTAACCTTCATAACATATTACAACAGCAGCCAGCAGTACTAGTAAAAGGAAAGGGTAGCATATAAGTATCTTCATTTCATCTGCTGCTATCCTGTCTATTGGATTGGGATGATGATGTACAATATCGAAATTTAATCTACTTACCCGCTTAGTTTACCATCGCACTTGTAAGTATAGTAAAATAAAGTTAGTACACCGCACTGTCAGTAAATGTGCTTGTTTTTTGATCGAATGTATACGAAATGTGGATTTTAGTTATGGTAATTTCTAAAAGCCTTACTTCACGGTTTAACTTGTACTTGATGAAGATAGGAATCATTATCTGATTTTATAGTATTAGTAATCTAACCAATGTTATGTTGGCCCTTAATGTGACTACGAATTTAACAGATTCACTTTTACTTTATGAACTTTTCAGTTATATACAGGACGGAGTGTAGTTTGGATTGTGGACAGTTCATACCAACAGAGCTACTTAAAACACACTACTAAACGAAGGCTACAGCTACAGTTGCATCAAGTAATCCTATGTTCATTCTAGTGGTGTACAGACGTTTTTACGGAGTGACTTTAACGGAAAAATTTAGATTTTTGAGATACTTTGGTGGAGTGACATCGACGGAGTCATTTTGACGGGGCCGAACGGCCTTTTGGCTAAACTTATTTATCCAGAGAAATTCAGTTTTTAAAAGAGGTATTAATAGGATTAAACAAACTAGTTTGCTTCCATAGATTGACTTCACCATCCCAATCCTATCAGCTCATATGATATACATTTCAAAAATAAAATGAAGTAATTCGTTCATTCAGAACATTTGAGAACACTTATTTCAAGCTTGAGAATGGAAAACCAGCTGCATTTCATAAAAAAAGAGCAGGGATATAGATGATAGAATTTATAATAATTTCTAAGTTCTGAAATTCAAACCCAATTTCTCCCGTAAAAGGCTTTAGAATTGGTAGGATAAACTCATTTATCTGACTTAACTGATTTTGACAATTCAGACAATAAATGTAGTTTTGCCAAAATGGAAGTTGCGTTTGCCAAAATCGATAATTTTTTCGCCAAAATCCGTTCTTCTCCGTCAAAATCGATAGAGCCTACGCCAAATGGGATTTGCCAAACCGTCATGGAATCCATTCTTGTAGCTCTTGAAGTACAGAGAAGGCTGTGGGATTCGGAGATGATACACAAATGTGGCTATCTCGTTAGGTAGTTTACCCGTGCGATAGTATCCGATCAAACTACGATGTTCCAACGGGACGATGAATCCCATCCAAGCAAAGGACAGAAAGGAGAATTTAATGTTCATCCGATATCGTTAAGTTCTAAAAGGAATCTAATATTCGAGGACGGAGACATGCATGCTATGCCACCACCGCAAGATTACTTTGCATTTTTATGCAAGGACTTTCTACAAAGTTTTATATTATTTTATCCCATACTTACTATGCTGAATGGGAATGGGCTCAATCTAGATGTTACTTGTTTTCAAGGGCATAGTTACAGAGATACTTCAGTATACAATCGTTGAATGAATCCTGGTTGTAGGAGATTGGAAAGAAAGTATGAGTTTTAGCAATACTTTACTACTTACGTTAAAAGGATGCAAAAAGGGATTTTACATCGCGATATAGATAAGGTGTACATACATAGATGCGATTTGAATTTTTTTTCCCTTTTTTACCGTTGTGAATAGAATATGGCACTGATTAACCATTTTTAAAAGACGTCAGATAAAGTAAAAAATTCATTATATTTCTTCGCATTATTTTGTTCCTATAATACACAGGGGTAGCGCAGTATGCGCTAGTTTAATTATATTGGAATTTTCGTTGGTATCCTAGAAGATTAAACCCCATAACATAACGAAATAGATGTAAATAGTATAAGATGGCAGTGCATTATTTATATTAATTTTACTCTCGATTAGTTTCCTTAATCCAAATTCTCCAAACGAAAATGAAATTAAGTACAACGTTTTGGAGATTAGGATTAGCATAAATAGTAGACATAAATAGTGAATACACAATTTTAGCATCGCTGTTCAAAAGCTCACAGCAGAGTTTAGAATAGAACGAGGCTTCTAGTGAAGCCCGGAGGTTCTCTCATTTGTTGAAATTGTTATATACCTTACTTATGTGTATACATTTAAAAACATTTATTTATACGTTTCTGATCTATTTATTATTTATTTAGATATACAATGAGATTTCCCAAATAAAGTTGGGTTTTTACATCTCAAGGTTTAAACATGGTCTTAAAAATCTTGATAAATTACTTCAGTAGGTTTAGAATGATTAATATTGTTGCATTTTGTGTTATTACATTATCACCTATGTTGAAATGTGTACACTTTTTTGTATTGAAAGCATACATGAGCGTTTTAAAAGAGTTTCAACATGCATATAGCAGAAACATGTATAGAATTTCTAAAACGTTTCAACATGCAACGGACAAAGAGGATTAATTTAATAGAAGGTTCACCGCATAGTCTATTGCATGCTTAGTAATGTAAATATCAGGATTTTGAACGTAAAAGTTTTTTCTGAAGTAATTCATTTGTTTGAATAGCCAATGTGTTGAATTAGAAATTACCTACATCTTAAGCCTGTTTGTGTTAATTTCGGTCAAGCGGTTTTCAAGTTTACTCCAAACAACCTGAAATACACTCGTAGTTGTAATTAGTAAACGAGTGTAAAGTCTCATATTTTCACATATGCTAATGTTTTATTCTAGCTGAGACTTTTTATGAATAATGAAGTTAGTTCATATGCTCATTGGGTTCTTGTTCTTATCTCCCAGAGCGAATGAACTTCGCTACCTGTTCAAGTTCCGGTAGTAAGCTAAAAGTAGTTTTTGCACACGACCATGTATGCAAGTCGTGTTTGTTCATATACTACGAAAAGTATAAATAGTTGAAGTCCAGCTAGTCTCGAGTTAGTTAATATTGCATTTTTGTCTAAGTGAAATCTCTACCGGAGAAACCTTTGATTTATTTCCGAAGATTAAAACTGTTCCTTAGTCAGGAAATCCTAAGACGACAATTGAAAACACTTACTTTTAACATTGTCTCAATTACGCCACCCTTGCTCATTTATCCAAGGAAGTTCGCATGAGATCCTCATGAAGAACTCTTTCATATGAGTTACATTCCAAACCCTAAGATATTTCCTATTTCCAATAATCTTACGCGTTAAGTCGTTCATTTATTAATCACAAAACCTTCATGCACTACTCATAATTGCATCCGTTGCGCTTAACCTGGGTAATTCCAATTCTATTTGAGATCCAACTTGCAAAGAAAGGAATTTAGAGAGCCAATTCATAAAACTTCCTATCCTTTGTAAGGAAATTGTAGGCCCGTAGAAGTTAACCTTACAAGAGGATTACAGAGCTTTTAATTTGTTAGGAAAATCCTTATCCTTTTGGATTTTGCACTACCTCCTATATGGCTCATTCGACAAAATATTATGTGCAGGCAGCGAAAGGTAAAGATGGAGTGAACTCAACTGACTCCTCAACAGAAGAACTCTTCAATAGATTATTTTGATAACGATGAATGGAGAAAGTGCCTTGCGCTACTGGATAGGTGTACGGAGCAAAATCAGATACGGTGGCATCCTTAGCGAAGAGTAATATTCTTCTTGAACGAACGAGATCATACGTATCTAGAGATTCGAGACTATATGATGTAGATAAGTACAACTAAATATTCCTCTTAACGGATTTACAACGAAGAGGCCACTTTCTCTAGAAATGTGTGGTTAAAACGGTGAAAGCTACCAGTTTTATGAAGATATACCTATGTAGATACAGGCAGGGAGAGTATTCAATGTATAATATCTGCATTAAGGCTTGTGGTCTAAACGCTGGCTATAAAGTAAACGATTCTGCGACCTGTATGCAGAGCTGGGTGATTAAGGGGATTAAGGATTACGGATTAAAATATTTGAAAACGTGGATTAGATTAGGGATTAGGCATTAACAGGAGTTTCGGGATTGAATTAAATCGGGATTAGTATAAAAAATTTGAGCTAGTGGATTTTGGATTGGGATTAGATAATCGGGATTAGTTTTGGTGATTAGGGATTCTTTCTTTTTTAAACTTGAACAAAATTGCTTCTGTTTCCATTAATTGTCATAAAGCTTATTGCGCGTCAAGATTATTTTAGTGTCGAACTGAAGGTCTTCAAAAAGTGTTGTTGCACAGAGTAAATGAAAATAATTTGTAAGGGCACGTTAAAAGTTTAAGTCGTTCGTCATTGAATGAAATTGATACAATCTGTATTTTAATTAAAAAATGGGAAGTATTTGCGAATAAACCCACAGGATGTTTTCTATATTTATACTCTGCTGATCACAGAAAAGTGACTAGATCCCAAAATTGGGTCTCATTTAATATAAGCTAAATTTGAGCAATCACATGAACCAAGCAATTCTTTAAAATCGTGCCGTTTGAGTCATTTTCCGTCCTAAATGAGTAAAAAGTAATCCTTAGATTAATCCGATGGTGGATTAACAGATTAGTTGAATTCTCGGACTAGTGATTATGGATTACTTTGACTAGTCTGAAATAGTTGGATTAAGGATTGGGGATTAGTTTTATTAATTTTTCTCCTCGGGATTAAGCATTAAGGATTAATAATCACTTAATCCCTAATCTGGATCCCAGCTCTGCCTGTATGTAAATGACTTCTAAGCAACAGTGGCCTAGGCCACTATTTTTGTACGACCTCCAGGCAAAAGACTTCTAGCCAAAAGGCATTTATGCAACAGACATGCAGGTAATTTATTAACAAACGACGCCTATGCCACAGAAAGAGAGCTAAAAAAATGGTAGTAGAATAGTTAAATGTTCTTAAGGTAAGCATAAGATGGAAACATTATGATGGAGACTGTGCTTAAGTTGAGTGCAACTAAAACTCTTAACCATGCTGTTAAATATTTCTGGTTTTAGCCCAGTCAATTGGGCTTGTAGCCACGTAATCCGGTCCGTCCGTCCGTCTGTTCGTCCGCGTGAGATCTCAGAACACACCCGACCGATCTGTCTAAAATTTTGTGAAGTGGTAGCAAGTATGCTATAAGTAAGAGCTGACCGAAAAGTTTACTAGTTTGGTCAACCGAACCGGGCGACCAGTGGAGGTCGTTTCTCTAGTTTTGATTGAAAATCACAAAAAGAGAGTATTTTACGAATTGGACCATTGCCCATCGGGGTAAAAAATACCTATTAATTTGTATGATTTTCATTATGATTGAATGAGTGAGATGAATATGGATATTCTGTAAGCGTGTACTTTACCATGTTTAGAGTAGGATACATCGTTTACCTAGAAGTGGATGGGTGGCCTAGAGGTCTTTTTCATAGAAGTCGTTTGCCTAAAAGTCATTTACATACAGGTCGAGCTACCAACGTTAACAGCTCCATCATTGAAAGCTATTAAATATATTTAGAAACCTTACACTCGGCCAAATTAAAATCGTAGCAAGCTTACGTGAAATGCTTACAACCTACTAAAATGAATGTTAATTTATTTTATACAATCTTATTATTTCATATCTCTGTATATGCAGTCTAAAGATCTGATCAATTTTCTGAAGTAAGGAAAGGAGAACTGGAAGAATTTCGATGCTTATGTACTTTTGCGTTTTTATTGAATAAGCTGCTTAACCAAATATTTTGATTTGTTCTGGGAAATCATAAAATGAATATAAGAATATTTTAATTTAATTTAACCATCATAAAGTGATTTATCCTGAGCTTCTTAAAAAAACAGTAATCTTCCTCTACATTCTCTGGAGAAAATATCATGAGTACAGTACAGTTATCCTAGTAAAGCTTCCTATTCCAGCTTTCCCCATTGGAATAAAGTAAACCCACATGAGTTTTGTTTCAAGTTCTCAAACCGTCCAGAAAAAGAAGCCCAATTAGTCTGAACAATATAAAAATACTTATTAGATGATGAGCTCTGTAGTTAGAAAAAAGTAAATCTGGTAAAAATAAAACAAATAAGCAAGGTTGGCTGGCCATTTCGATATTTTATTCTTTGAAAACCAAAAGGGCAGGCGAAAAGGGAATTAGATTAAAGAACTTGCCCTTATCCTTTTCATTTACAGGTTGTAAGGCGTTATGAAACGAGCTTGTCCCTTACTCTTCTATTATATTATAAATTAAACTTCTTTTACTGGACGTAGTCCTGAGAAGTAAGCAGTATGGTATATATTAAGGTATACTCATAATTTTGTAGTCAAATATCTGTGTTAGTTATGCTTAAAAAACACGAAACTTGTGTTCATTATATTGCTCGCGGTGAAAGCTGAGCAGAGTGGACTTGGTATTCTGGAGATAATTTGCAGACTTTTTTTCCACAGCCTAATCGTTATGATGATTATTATGGGACACTATTAATAATACTATGGAAGAAGGCTGATTATAATAATGTAATAGTTAAAGTGGTAGTAGTAATAATAATAATAGTAGTACTGGCAGTGGCACATGGCAGTAGTAAAAATGTACAAGTTACTTCCCTGGTGGTTTTTTCTATCATTTGTGTACTACTAGTACAGATCATTCTTCCAACGAAGATTCTATTGAAGATTTAGTTAAAGAATTTTTTCCTTACTACTTTTCCCTGAGGTTTGGCCCAAAAGTTTATACTATACGCAAGTGAACAAGGTATAGGTAAACTGAAGCTTATTTATGTATAAATATCTGCTTTCCGTCGAGAGCTTTACTGACTATAAGAAACGAAACGGTTTACTCTTAGAATGGTTTTCTTGTACGTATTTTTGGTTAGTTGGTTTATGAAGGAAAGTATGGAATCCTTGGGCATAATGTTAATGCATGTCGAGTTTAATGCATTGGATGTATAATGGGGCTTTTGAAAAGTTTTGATATTAAAGTATCTACTATAAATGCAATTTTTGTGTTCTTTCTTTTCCAGATTTACAATAAGACCTTGCCAGCTGCTCCGAAAGTCCATACATACTATATAAAGAATATACTTCCACCATCATATGACGTTTTGCTGCTCCCTGTATGCACAAATTCATGTTATAATTCGTAACTATTTCTGGAGAAAAGCTGTCTTGCACGATCTGTTTTTCTGACACAAGAAGTAAAGGCAATCAGAGAGTCGATTATAACGTCACAAATCCTACTTGGGTTCTTTTGGAGTTCCTAGGGAATATAAAGTAAGCTACTTATTTTTTCTGTTTTATTATATTTTGAAATACCCGTTAGGTGGTCATTGGGAAAGTAAATCATTCAACTACAGATGCACGTGTCAGTTTTAAAGTGTTTGTGTATAAAGAAATATAAAGAAGTATTTACTGTGTTGAGTTCCAATTTGCTGAGATCTTGAGTTTAGGAGCTTATCTCGTACAGATTGTTAACCTCAAACCATTATCCTAATCTTTCTTTTTAGTAAGATTCAAGCTGAAGGCCAATCCTCAACTTTTCCCTTAAAAAATGACATTACTTATCGGTAAGTAATGATATGCAGGAAGTTACCGTTAGCTAAAAGTAATTAACATAATATTCAAAGCTCCATTTCAAGAGTCCTTTTCTACCGTGGTTATAAAAAACCTCGGACTGAAGTTTTATCTCCAGTTATTATCTTGAGTCTTTGCTGTTCACAACGAACCAAAACCCTTATCTTATTTCCTAGATTTAGTATCAATGGTCGAGAAATCCCAACATCTAGCTTTAGTTTATTTTAGTCTATTTATTCCAAAGATTTTCTAAAATCTTCGGAAACCTCCTTAACCTATTGAGAACGAATGTTTCTGCAATTAACTACGTTGTTCACTGTATTTATTTATCATGATCATTGCACAAACCATAAAACCTAGCTTAGCACAGTAGACGTGCTATAGAATCCTTGGAAGCATAGTATTGTTAGCAAGATGTTTCCACGGTTTTTGGCTTGTCTTCTTTTTTTATATAGGAAAAGACGACGACAAAAAACCGTGAAAACATCTTGCTAACAATAGTATGATAGAAATTCCCTTAACAACTGAAATAGTTGAAAAACATATCAGTAACGAATTACGAAACTTGTAAGAATTAATGCAGAAGTTCTCCCGTGTAGAAGAAAGTTAGAGTTCCTGTTACCTTTAGGGAAGTTAGCCTAGTAGCAGATAATCATCGTCATAACTTGCTAAACTTTTTTTAGCTTCCTGGACCTCGTTTCACCATAGAAATGAAAAGCTTTTCACTACGTACCTTTCACTTTACTGAATTTGAATTAACATATTTTTCTCTTTATATAAAGAATTGATGAACTTACACAGCAAGGTGCATGCATAGTATGGTTGGACGGAATTATATAGAGTAAAAGTCCAAATTGGCGTTTCTAATTTCGATAGACACAAAAGAAGTTTTGCGCCATTGAAGGAAACGGTTTAATTTTTCAGACTTATCAATTCATTACGAAGAAGCCATAAGCTTTGCTCCGATAAGTAATTTCCTGAAATAATTTCCGTCTAATAATTTTACCTACCTTTCCATCTTAAAAATTAGATTCGCTTTTTATCTCACTCCTGTCAAACCTTTCCCTTCTAAAAATAATTTCTGAAAATACGATAGAAATAGATAAGGCCATCACTACTTCCACTACTGCTGTGTATGTTCTCGGCAAGTAATAAGTTACGTTGTTTTCATGTTTTTTTAAAGCTCACGCTTTCCTTTCATTCCGTACTTATTAATTTGCTCCTATCATCATCGAGTTGCATTCCATTTTTTATTCAGTGGAAGTTAACAGAAGTTAATCTACTCCGTCGGTTAGCACGGCTTATTCTTTAGGTTGTTGATTAAAAGGGGGCGATAACGTCATACTAGCATGGCTTCCAAGTTAACTGTACTGTAATAATTTAAACAGTCTTTTATGTATTTCGTAGCTTGCTTTGTTCAGTTCTGAAAGTTAAGCGGCAAGGCTTTACGCAATGTAGTTTTAATTTTCTGTGACTTATTTTGTATACTTTGTAGAATGACCAAGTGCTTGTGGAAATAAGAAAACTAAGCTTAGGACATAATGCAAGAATTGCAATTCGAGTAAAAAAAACTGCTGTTGACAATGGAAAAAGGATTACTCTCAATTTGAAAGCTTGGCCTATTATGTCAAGTTGACAATAGAAGAAAATGAACGGAAATGCAAGGCATAGTGGTGCAGCACGTTTCTCAGAAGTAATTAACTTTAGATTTGTAGACCTTTGAAGGCATGAAACATAACACTGGAGTCAGATCCAATTCAAAACAAAATATTTTTATTGCTATACAAGCAGGCAGATACTAGGTTTACTTTTTCATACCCTAAATATTTAGTTTTAGTAGTATGGGTAGGTGAATATGAAAATGGCGTAATAAATATATTACGAAAAACAATCGTTATGTGACCTTAGGAAGTTTTATTACGTAGGTATGTTTTAAATGCTTTTTTGCAGGCGGCAGGTGTGTACGTAAAATATGTCCATGGAATAGAGTATATTATACTTGAACAACTCAAACTACCAATTTATAAATTTAATCTCTTACTCAGCATATTTTATAATACTTTTAGGCAAAAGCTTTTTAGCAAGAAAAGGAAATCCGCCAGGCAATAAAGTCATAAAGGTTTTTCGTTCAGCCTTGAAATCCCTTCCATTTGACGTATCACGATAGAATTTGTGTGCCTCATATTTATTATTTACTCCAAGCCACCTGAATTCTATTGGAAAACTACGTACTTCCTTTCCTTCAACATAACAGCTAGCATATACAAAGATGGAATGAATGAAACGCGTTTTCTCTTAAGTCCAATCTTTGTCGTTTGTATTCCATGCTACGTTAGTTAGGGTTTATGTTAGTTTTTCTTAACAAAATTACACAGTATACAGTCGCACTTCTATAGAATTGTTAGTGGAATAAATGGATATCATTCTTTACACAAAAAAACCCTCTGCCGCAGCCTTTGGCAGTTACAAATGGGGAGAATTTCTCTCTTCAAATAAACTGCTAGTATAGCACTAGAAAATAACAATAGTAGACTAAACCCATGCAGGTAAAGTTTCCAACGGTGTAATAATATTCATTTGGTTTATTGATACCTTCTTAACACGCCATTCTCAAATGCCATAGTGTAACTCTAGCAAGATAGAAAAGGACTACTACTGGCTACTGGTGTCAGATTGCTTTCTCCAATCTTAGCTTTACACTCACAATATTTCTGCTCAATGGCTTGTTTCATGTATGTTTTGTTTTTCATATATGGAAGCTGTATTGGCATTTATCGCAAACATGAAATAACTTGAGGTTTCTCTTCACTCCTTTGACGGCAGTATATTAGATTTCGCAAATAGAGCTCAGAAAATTATAGTTATTTAAACAAACGCCTAAAACTTTCTTAAATAAATTTTAAGTCCGTTATTTTTTCATAAAGTACACAACAACTATACAGTACACTTGATGAAGTATCTAAACTAATTAAGTGCAAGAGAACTGAACTATCCGAAACTTACCTACCTACTACCTACTCTACAGGGCAGGGTTTATATGCCATCGCGTCGTCACCTTGTTATCATTTTTGTCATCGAAAGGACGACTAAAGAACGGGGCCGTGTTTGTGTTTCAAGGGTATAGCAAAAATAAGTACCTATTTCCAACATGTAGAATATAAATTGTTGGGAAGCTTTAGATCTAATACTGCTTATTACGGTCTAGCAGCAATTTACTGAATATTCCACTCGCTTCCTATCACATACACTACCAAAAGAAGACAAGCATTTGAATCGTACTGACGTCATTCTGCCTCTAAGGTGAATAAGCGTGACGCAATGTATACTCCATTGTAGAAGAGAAAGTAAACTTTCACCACCATAAATTTCCGCAGCTTCCTTTTATCTCTCTAGTCCTCCTTTTATACATTCTTTAAGCTACTAAACTCCAACAGTTTAATATTTGGATACACTTTTTAGCCCAAAATAAGCTTATGAAGGAAAAAGAGGATGCTGGTTTGTAGGCGATCGGAATATGTACGCACAAGTTTTGTACTTAAATATCCCAGATCCTGTTACATATAACAGCTTTAAACTACACACGGTAGCTAGTGCTAGTTATTATGAGGGACATGAAGTTATTGTTATAAAAAGGAGGCCGACCTTCATCTTTTTGACATCGCACGCACTTTATTTCCCTACGGAATCTTCTTTTAACTGAAGTGCGCCCGCCGCCCACCCGGGCACCCCTCACGGTCACCCCCCCCCCCCAACTGTCAGCCCCCCCGTCCCCAGGTCTGCTAACATCTTTTTACTTTAATCTCTGTAAGGGGGTAACACCTACACCATCACATCTTCTCAGGGGGGAAGAACTACACCACAGTACTTCATCTACCAAGGGGGTATTTACTGCCCCAACACCAAGCTGGCAACACTGCACGACCCGGGAAGGCCAATTTGTGATTTTTTCCTTTCAGGGGGGTAATAGCGGAACCCTAGTTGAACCTAACATTATCCCAGTGTGTAGGGATCTCTCGGCTAGATTTATGCTTCGCAGTAGTCCAGTTTCTACGGGCTAAAAAGGCATTAGATGTGAGGTATCGATAAGGTCTGAGGTATTCGATTAGAGGTTATCTATTATCCACTACATGAAATAGAAGTGGACTGTACTTTTACACTACAATCCTGCTACAATTCTTATTTTTGTTTGAAGGGATCTTTCGCAAATAACCCAAACAGTTTGGCATTTATGTACCTTGAACCATCAAGATTAAAAAGATCCATTTTTTGTCCTCCTGTCCAAGTCCAGCCTTTTTTGTGAGACAAGAAGAGAGTAAAACCCCGAAATAATCTTAAGAGCATAAAAAGGTCGAAACGTTGATGTTAACAGTCCGTAGCAGAAACCCCAGTTGCTTTCACTTGTCTCGTTTTTCTTCCCAATCTTCAGACTAAGTACACTGAATAATCTGCTTTAAGAAAGATCGACGATATGTGTCTCTGCCACATACAACGTATATCTATTGTCGTTGTCCCACATCGTAATATTCATATCTACTAGGCACATAAATATGACAATGATACATGAGTTAAATTGATACATTTATTTAGCTCTGAACACTTTCCGACTGTCAGAGATTTGCAAATCTAGCTTACCTTGCGTTGAAGTATAAAATGTAAATTGAAGATTTCATTTATAGTAGAAAATACTAGCACAATTGTTAATAGTAGTATTAGAAAATTGTGCCTTGCATCACTGTGTATCTCACTCGTATCGTGTGAGTAAGTTGTTGTTAAATTGCAGAATGTGATGTGTATGAAATCATACGATTAAGTCAAAGGTAAAAAAAAGTGAAAGATTAACGCTAAGCATTTTAATTATGCATTCAGTAGATCAATGTATTTTTAGTACTCCGTTTCTTGGACACTTCTATTCTTAATTTCCTTAATGTTGCATATTAAACTAAGAATAATAATTGAACACATGTACTGATATATCGTAAGTGTTCATAACAGAGGTCATTGTCAAATCTCTATTAAGTAAATTTAAAAGAACGTGTTCATCCTCTCTCTCCCTATAAAACGTTTCACTTTTTACTATGAGATATTTTCGTCAATAACAGCCTTAAAGTTTGTTGCGAGACTAACTAAACCATTCTTGAGAAATAGTAAAATCCGTGTAAGCTTCCTGAAGATAAAACTCTTTTGTATATACCATAAAGAGTGATAACTCAGCTACACACTGACTGTAGGACTTAACTGACTCCTTTGGGAGAAGGAAAATGTGAAAATTCCTCGACAACAACAAAGGTAAGCACACACGTACACAGTAAATTTAAGAGGACTGAGAGGGTACAAGAAATACCATAAAATCAGCCATGTTCGTAATTTACCATTTGTCTTGGAAATAAAGAAAACAGTAAAATAAACTGCACTACTACTCGAACTCTGTCCGTCCCTCTGCAACGTTAGTAGTCAGTTTACTGCAGTATAATACCTATAAAGTATATTTAGAACCGGTTTCGTTCGGCACGACGGTTTGTTGAATTGGCAAACTAATCAATTTATTAGATACAGAACAGTAGTAGTTCTCTATCTGTGGACAGGAAAATGTTTATGGTAATCAACTTTCTAAGAAGCAAAAAGGATTAATGCAGCCTTGCCTAATTGAACTTTCTCTTTGGTTATTTAAACCGGATAATTTCATAGCAATAATTGGGGATGAAATTTAATTCAGTCATTGGACTAAACTGCATTTATTTCAGGTACTGTATAAGTATAACCTCTGTTTATGTGCTATAACTTATCGTTATGAAAGAGTCGTTCGACCGTAAAGTCATAATATGTCGGAATATGTCTCTAAACTGTAGTGTAAAAGCAATTGTGTTTTATACAAATCTTCCTATTGTTTACGAGAAATTTATACGCAGAAAAAATATTTATGGACAAATATTGCAACGTTGTAAACATTATTTAACACGGGTATTCACTGGCAATTATCTGCAGTTTACCAATAGAAAAAGCTGCATACTAAAATTGTCTAACTTGATGTTAAGAATGCATGATGGCGGTTAGTTAAAGTTACTGCAAGTAAAAAATACGGATGGGCTTGTAGGGTTAAGCTGAAGATGAGTCTTTAGGCTTCGTCAACACAGGAAACATTTGCTAAGACTTCAGCAATGCTTTGTAATCCTGTTTGTATTGATAGCTTTTAAACCATCTAAGAAAATGTATGACAACGCAACACTGTGGTTTACAGGAAAAGCTGCACAAATGCTCATTTTTATAACAAATACACGCAAAATGTGAGTCAGTTTCCAACTTAAAATTCAATGTATTTCCGGACAGTCGCCTTATTTAAGATATATGCTGAAGGTTATCCCTCTATTTCCTGCATTTATCCAAGCATAGCCGATATGTGTCTTTTAATTCGTACCACAAAAGCTTTCAGCTTTTCAGCCAGAAAAGCAATCTATGGCAATCACATAAACAGCCAGCCGAGGATGAGCTACAGTAGGAAAGATCCGTGTCCCCTCTCCAGCCATTAGAGTCACCATTGAACCAACACACTTCAACTAAATGCAATAAATTAACGTACACGTAACAACCCGTTGAAGTTTCCCTTTTTATTCTAATACCAAGCAAACTTCCAGAAAATAAAAATCAGGACCTATATACCAAAACCACCCAGCACCATTCACCAATCCAAACCAAAATAACAAAACTAGCACCACTGCCTGCCTCTCTTTACACAAATGTTGGGAACTAAACTGTCATTCATATAAATTTCATAAATATTTCGTAAGCTCTCTTGCTCGCTCTTTTGAACCTGTCTTTGTGTCACCCCTGCTTACTACTTTATACTCTTGTAATTTATTGCTGTCAAGAGGATTCCAATCTGTTGTTCGTTTGAATTTGCGCTGCTCTCTCGTTTCGCGATTCCTTTCTGCTTGCTAGCTCGTATGAATGAATTTGTGTCAAATAGTAAACTTGTCCTCTTTACATTTTTATAAAAATTATCCCGAAATTCGAAAGGGCATTCACCCAGTTTACCATTAAACCAGTTTCTCCTTTTAGATATGTTAAACGTAACTCCATAAAGTGAAAGTAGCAGTTAAGGTAAGCCACTCTCTATGAGGGTAAACGGAATAGTATATTGGATTGATCACACACAACATCTAAATAGATGAACGAAGGTTGGAGGCTGAGTGGCAATAATTCATTTAAGATCTATAGAGAACGTAATGTGAAAGAGCAGCCGATCCAATCTCAAGATTCGGCATTATTTATTCATAAAACAATAGTTATTGTTCGTCAGGGGCTTAGTTGGCATTTTATTTCTCTCCGGTTCCTCCACTCCATTTATACTACTATTATATATTCTGACTGTATTCCATTCTGTTGCATTATGCTTTATTTTATTCTAGTGTAGATAAATAGTAGTAGTTGTTTTAGTTGCAGTAACGGTAGCTCAGTAACATAAAATTTTAGGGAACATTGCCTTGTAGCTAAATGCAAGGTCCTAGATCCTATGATCCTAGTAATAATAAACGGTAGAAAGAAGCACCCGTCCTAATGAAACTCTTCTCCAGAGAGAAAGTACTAATTAGACTTTATATGCATGGCCTCGCCCTTTTCAACTCTGCTCTGGATAGAAGTGATTTATCTCCTTGATTTTTTCCCAATGAAGTTCCCTATCTTCTCTAACTCTAGCTTTGCGTTTCTGTTGCTATAATACAACATACAAAGTATGACACCGAGGCTTAGTTGCATTGTAAGGCGAAAATGTAAATTCAAAGGAAAATTTCTTCCATGATTCATGATCTAATATAAAGATGTTTGTTGTTATTATTGCTTCAAAGAATGGTTCCCTGCCTGCTTAGACTTACTTCTCTGTCTTCCAGACGTCGCATTGTATAATATTATTCTGTATATGTAGATGCTAGAAATGTTGTAATGTAATGTGAGTCCTGAGTCGGAGTGAGTTTCAAGAGGATTTTGAGATATGATGATGCTATTTCTGAATAATTTTTTATTTCCTTCGGAAGATATAACTACATTGGGTTCCATTGTCTTCTTTTATCTATTCAATACCTTATCTTTACTCTGCTTTGCTTACCTAGAATGTTGGAGAAAGCGGTTGTGTTTTTTAATATCATCAATTTCCTTTTTATGTACTCTTTGCACATGTGTGTATGGGTTCACGGTCAGTGTGGAAAGTTTTTTTATGGCAAATTAAAAAAGTTGCGTTGGCAAGTTTTTAAAATGGTCTTTTGCAGAGTGGCAAGTAAAAAATTTCTGAAAAGTTAGAGTGGCAAATTGTTCAAAAATAACATTTGTCAGTTTATTATCTTACAACAATTCATTTCATCTTGAACAATATCAATTTATTGGAATCCTGTCAGCTACTTTTTAATCCAATCGTGGAAGTTTGGAACCGTTTTACAATCATTCTTTTATAGTATTATAGTATTCAACGTAGGATTAACTCATCTTGAATTAGTGAAGATTCGAGCAGGACTAAAAGCAATGAATGTCCTAGTGTAGTGAATGAACAAGGAATATGGCAATATGCTAATTGAGCTGATAAGCTAGTCATTATTTTACATCTTACCACTTTGGATTTTACAAAATTACAATCTTGCCAACGTAACTATTTTGGTTCTGATTTTTAAGTTCGAAAACTTGCCACTTAGTAACTTGCCATACTGACCGGATACCGTGTGTATGATAGTAAGTAGGAACGACGAATCCTGTTTTTAACATGGGCATGGAAAAGTAGGAGTCAAAGTAAAAAACATTGGAGGTATAGAAGGATTTCATAAAGACGTGAGAATGTTTCTCATTTTACGACACCTTTTATAACCAACTCAGTAATAAGTTTGTCCAGGCTCATGCTGGCTTTTACCCAAATTTGGCCAGCGAAATTGCAATTTTGAAGTCAAAACGGGAGGCGTTCCTGTGGGGGACGTATTCTTGTGAGGGTATCAAGAATTGAATAAAATCTAAACCGAGGTATTTTACTATAGCCCTTTCGTTTCGTTACAGTGTTTGGTATTAAATGTTCAATAAGGGTAAATAAAAAGATAACAGTAGAGAATGAATTTGGTTTTGAGCAAACATCTTCGTCAATCAATCTCTGAAGTTTACTTTTGCAAACAACTGAATTGCTTTCTTTACTGACCTATATTTGACACACTAATGTATTAAAAACTGCTTCCCATCCATACCATAAACCACATTCACGTATACGTAATCGATGCATATAAACAAGAGAGGAATAGGAAGGGACGGATATGTCGGCAACAGATGCGCTTGATAATGACAATAGTCTATATGTTTCTCAACCATAAAAGTCGCGACAATTTCAATTCTGCCACCACTTGCGTTGTAATTTATTTGCTTTTCAGAGCACTTATTGCTAGCTCGTAGATCCCTGAATGTTACACACGCTATGTACACATAAATGTAATGCTGAGCAAGCAGGCATTGCGCTGCATCTGAAAATAAGCAAAAGCAAGCAGTAGAGTTTCTGCCGACGACGGTGAGACTAGTTCTGTTTTTATTGCAAAGAGCCCTTCGATGTAGAAGCACCACTTTAAGTCTCCTTACCAAAGCATTTGGCAAAAAACCCTTTTATTTCACTATGAAGAGTTACACACTTGAAATGCCTTTTTCTACGTCCAAGTTGCAAATCCATGGGTCGTTGCCTTTGCTGCTATTACTAAGGCTTGCGTAGCAAATCCTTTGTGTGAATGCTCTGTCACTCCGTATAACCCCGTCTGTCCGTCTGACCGTCTGTCCGAGCGATAACTTTCGAACCGTTGCACTTTTTTGAATTCTGTTTTCGGATTTCGGTTTTTGGGGTCACTAAACTCGGCAAGTTAAGAGATGACCCAATTAAGTCCCACCCTCTGGGGGGTGGGGTCAAAGGTCACAAATTCGTCTATGCTAACCCGTATCAACCATGATATCGTTGGAAAGGTACTTACTAGGGAATTTCCAAACAATGATCAAAATTGTTCTGTGACACTTAGGTCAAAAGTTAAGACCTTGGCAAGGTCATGATGGGGCAGAGTGAGACTCTACTACCAAATGAAACCCACTACCGCAGCAATTTCATTGGACCCTGTTTTTGCACCCCCCACTGACCTTGGTCAAACGTTATGACCTTGCGAAGGTCAAATGGGGCAGCGTGAGAGTCTTCTACCAAATGGCACCCATAACCTCGACAACTTCATGCAACCTCTTTTTGAAATTTTTCCCAAGTTCTCCACATTTATTTTTTACCTAAACACCCCACAAGTTTTCAAAAATTGCTCATACTGCCCCAAACACCCCGAATGTCTCACAATGCCCACAACCCACAAAATGTCTCAACTTGCCCCAAAATCCTAAATGTCTCAACTGGTCCCCAACGCACCAAATGTCTCCACTTGCCTCCAACATCCCAAAATGTCTCAACTTGCCCCCAATACCAAGGGACTTTGACAAGTGGTACGCGTAAACAAACCCGTAAAAATTCCTAATAAACACAAGCCTTTGTTACGTCCGTCTACAACGGTTTCTTGCTTTTGCCACTGCCACTGCCGCTAGCAGTGAAAGAAGGAAAAAAGGCTAACCTTTTCCAGAAAATATGGCCGTCATCCCCTTTGTACTTTTGATGTGCTTAGTGGGAAATGGCTCAGTTCTGTATGGAAGTTTACGGCTGTCCCTTACAGTCTTCCTACAAGCTCAATGGGATTTTAAGGATAAGCTACGACTTAAATGCAAACAGAATTGTTACTAACATGGGAATGCTTCTGGGGAATGTTAAATAAAAAAACCGAACGGTTTATTGTCAAAGGCTGGTTACGCCATCCAACAATGCCATAGGAGGAGTCGCTATCAGAGTTGTTAGATAACAACGTTTAACTAAATTTCTATAGGAATATCTGATCTTTTTACCTTAAAAGCATGTTTCATAACGATGGAACTGTTGGGTTTGATTTGGTTTTAATTCTGATTTATAGAGAAGTTGAGAGTTGAGTGAGTGAGAGGCAAGTGATGTAGAAAATATTCAGTTTAAAGTACGTTTGTTCAGTGGACATCTTTTATTCGACAGGTCAGTAAAACAATGAAACCAGGACACTAACAGTTTCGTACAATATTAATTTACATGTTAAAAGAGTAGGTTGAGTCTGTTATATTAGGTGTACAAGCAGTTATTTGACGATGGATGCATACTTCAAATATTTGTTTGTCACACGATATGACAAATTGAGCATTGGCTCATTGTTTTTGGTCTTGACACGGCGTGATTTTGCCTTCATTGCCTTCTTTTGTTTTGACAATTGAGGCAAGACCTTGTCATTCATTGTTATCTTTTTGCGGAGTTGAATCTTTTGACGTCTATCGGGCGCACATATTTATAGACGGAAATATCATCTAGCAAAAAGTTAGTAATTGTGTGACGTTCAGACTGTCAGCATCAGCCTTCTTTGTACTTCTGGGTATGAAAGCGTTCATCGTAAAATCTCAAATCCCAGTTACGTACGTCATGCATGGAGCTATTAGCAGATATAACGTACAAAAATGTAAGCACAAATTTCATCAAGTAAGGGATATAAATAGTTCAATTACCCCCAGCATGCAAGAAATAGATTTGAATTAATGGAAATATCCCTAATGTTATACGTTGTAATCCTTCTTGCAATTACGTGTGCTATAAGCTATAAAAGAATTTATGGAGTATTCATTGCTGTTTAATAGTACTAAATCAAACATTTGTCAAATGTACCCAACTTTCCATACAAATGAATACACAAATCCTGATCAACGGTAGCGTAGTTTAAAAATTTCGTGGTGCATTATGATTTATGAGAACTCTATGTAATCAGATAATAGAATGTGAAATGTCCCGATTTCCGACTTTATTTATTACTGATGGTCTCACTGTGAAATGATCTTTAAAAAGAGTGATGCGTACTTTTTAATGATTTGTTTGCACTTGGAATCCAATAAAAGACACTGAAACTGAAACTGAATTTTGTAAAACAACTTCTACTGGTTGATATCCGATAACCCGACTAAATGGTAGTAAAGTATAGATTAGTTGGCTGACATTTTACTTTGTATTTATATCAGATGTTTAGTTTATGTTTAAATTATCCACTGCACGGATCTAGAGCACCTATTCGTGATAGTGATAACGTAATTTGAGCTGAAAACCAGAGAATACAATTTATACAATTGTTAGGGATTACCTTTACACTTCTAGTTTGTTGAGCGTGAGGACGTCATTAGAATGATGTTCTATAAAAGCACATGTAAGTCTTCTACTAGGGCGGTACTCCTTCATCCCACTACATAATGTATACATTATTTTAGCATAGGCTACTTTCTTAATGTTATCTGCAAAGGTTCATGGGGCTCTTTGGTGAAGGGACTAAAGACTACTTTAGGTAAACCTGGGCTAGGTAGCTTCTCAAAAATATATTCCATTAGTCAAGGACTAGTGGTAGTAGTTAGGTAAGATAAATCTAATCCTTGGGAGTGAATATGCAAAAGAAGAAAGGGAAGAAAGGGTCATGCTCGAGAAGTTGCTGATTTCTCTGGAGAACAGCCTTTGAGACAATAGAGAAACTTTTGTTATCTATTCTCTCATATTGCCACTCTTCTTGTACTCTAACCAAATTCAACATAAAACCATGCCAAATTCTGTTACATCCGCATCCGCCTCTGTAGACTTTCCTCAACTGAAGTATAATTCCTTCACTTTTACTGCGAGTATTTTCTATGATTAGTTAGTTTTAAACACATCCATGTAAGGTATACTATCTAATGCGTAAAACAAAATTTAGATAAGAAGAATACATCTAGGTAGGTCCACTGGGCTTTACCTTAATTTTTAAAGTTTTTAACCTGCTAAAAACAAGTATTCGAATATATATTTGAGTATATGAATTGCACACTATTTACTGAACGAACTGGGTATGTTTGTACTCAGGTCAAACATTTAGTATCGAACGATAAGTTCATTGGAGAAACTGTGACTTTAAATCTGCTTTTATTTGATTAATTAGATAAGATCAAAATTGTTACGGACGAAGTTAGTATTCAAAGAATAACAAACTAAACAACTAAATCTCTCAATTTCAACTGGTAGGAATTATTCCAAAGTTTTCTTTAGGTTTTAGGTTGTATTTAAAGTCAATTTGTAACAACAATTGAGCAATGAAGGAAATAGCAGACTGAATGAAGTTATTATCTATGGTAGCGGTCTTGGGTGTAGGCAATTCAGAAATTTCATGATATCGGTAGGAGAATCTTTATATACTAAATATATGTATCTTTAATTTCGCTCGTGTGTAGAGTGCATACTTTTTCCGATGATCTGAAGTTCGCAACTAGCTCAACTCAGCTTCAAATTACCACGACACATAGGCTTCGACTTGTTAGAGGAACATGCAACATAATGTAATCATTAGTTGGCCTCGTTGCTGGTTTGGCTTGGGTGGATCGTGATGAAAGTTAAGAGTACAATTTCCAAAGTTTGAAACATTGCATCGCACATCCCATCTCCCATCCGATCCCCAACTCCACCTATTCGTTTATCTTTTCCTACTAATTGTCTTAATTAAATGAGTTCTACACTAGTTTTAGGTCCTGTTTTCACGTTTTCGAGTTTATTTCTAAAATATGCATTTTGCCTGCTGAACGCATTCTGCTAGTAGTAGTCTGCTGTAGAATTCTATACTTTTAGCTTTATAGCTTGTACCGTGAGTTAGAATTGATTAAAACAATGGTAAATTATTACTACACTCAGTTCATGCTAGCGAGTGATTTCTAACTCACCCAACCGTTTCCTTCCTTAATACTCTATTTATTACTTTCCTTTCCTAGCTTGCTGTAGAGATTCTGTTAGAATTTATAAACCCAGTGTTATTTCTCATCTGGACCTTTTCAGCAATACAAACAACAAAAGAATCAGTAACTAACCAATACCGATAACGCTCGACAGAGCACTAGAATCAAGGGACACAGGCAATGCAAAACAACCCGGAAGTGGGAAGTTTTGAGGTTGGGTCGTTTTATTCTGCCGTTCAATGAACCTTTTGACATATCCTTTCATTTTTACCTTCCTTAAAGTGATTTTTAACCTATATTTATTTCTTACAATATCATATAATGCAAATATTCGGGGTCATTATAAAGATTTCAACTTATTCCAAGTACGAAGCCTTGAGAGCCATAAAATGTAATGGCAGTACAGTAGATTCTCAGGCTCAGGCTTGCTAGTACTGACGGCATGCATCTTTAAAAATATTAAACCATGCTGAATGGAGATCCATTTGCCCAACTTCAAGTCAAATCGCTATAACATTCACTCTGCTAATATGATTGAATATGCATACAAAAGACAGCCGAGTCCAAAAGAAGACAAAATCAATCTGCAGAAGAGTAGCTTTGATTCTAATAATGACTTGTTTACAAGATATTTACAATACATAGTGGTCCTGCTTGCGACAAGGTCTACTTCTTATCAGGGAATACTCCGCTTCTGAGTAAATTCTATGGGAAAGAGAAATAAATCAGAGTAGCTTGGTCAACGAACCTTGACTCAGGGGCTTCCGACGGGTTGTTGCGTTCTGGATGAATCTTTTAAATGATTATGATAATGTTCAAAGGATAAATAAACAACGACGGGAGAGAGAAAGAAAGATAAGTATACAGAAAGGAAAAGAGCAAGATAGCATGAGGGAGTCATAAAAGCTTTCGATTTCTCCATCCTATCCTAATGCTCATGCTGAGTAAAGAGGCACTGAATTTACTGTGCACAGAGCTAGACTGGCATTCAAGCAATTTGTGTAAGTAATGGCCTCCCCGCTTGAACGCAGATTCAATAGATAGGAGGCGTAAAGTATTCCTTCCTTTAAATGAACTAAAAAACAAGTCCATAAGTGTCAGAAAATATCACGGCATATAATGGTTTAAGAATAAGCAATACTCCGTTGTAAACGCACGTAGCTAAGAGGTTGGAAACAGGTTGAATGAAAGCGAGATACGGTATATCCCTTTGCGACAACCCCATTTGACTTTTTGACATTTGAAAACACAATAAAGTTCAGTGAGAGTGGTCAAATTGTTACAGAGTGAACTCGCCGTAGTACAAGTACAAACCGTTTGAGAGTTATCGCGAGAACGGGCACTTAGTGATCGGTTATTCCCACAAAAGGTTTCCACCCTTTATTAAGGCTACCGTAGCGAAGCCTTTATGTGAAAGCTCTGTCATGCTGGCTGGCTGGCTGACTGGCTGACTGTCCGTCGGAGCGATAACTTTCGAACGGTTGCACATTTCCAATTATGTTTTCGGATTTCGGTTTTTGGGGTCAAGAAACTCTGGGAGTTTATAGATGGGCTAATTCGGTCACACCCCCTGGGGGGGGGGTGGGGTCAAATGTCACAAATTCGTCTACGCTAACCCCTATCAACCGTGGTATCTTTGGAAAGGTACTTACTAAGGCATTTCAAAAGAATGATCAAAATTGTTCTGTGACACGCAGGTCAAAAGTTATGACCTTCCGAAGGTCAAATGGGGCAAGGTGAGACTCTATTTACCAAAACAAACCCACTACTACAACAACTTCATTCGACCCTATTTGGGCACCCCCACTGACCTTGGTCTAACGTTATGACCTTCTGAAGGTCAACTGGGGCAATATCAAATCCACTACTACAACAACTTCATTCGACCCTATTTGGGCACCCCCACTGACCTTGGGCTAACGTTGTGACCTTACGAAGGTCACTTGGGGCAAGGTGAGACTCTACTTCCAAATGGTACTCACAACCGTTACAACTTGATCGGACCATATTTGGGCGCCCCCACTGACCTTGGTCAAACGTTATGACCTTGCGAAGGTCATATGGGGCAGTGTGAGATTATACTACCAAACGGTACCCACAACCTCGACAACTTCATACAACCTCAAAAATTTGTCACAGTGCCCCAAACACTTCACAATGTCTCACAATTCCCCAACACCTCAAATGTCTCCACTTGCACTCAACCTCCCAAAATGCCTCCACTTGCCCGCAACGTCCCAAAATGTCTCAGCTTTCCCTCCAAATGTCTCCACTTACCCTATTATAACACTCCATAGATGTCTCAACTTTCCCCCAACACCCCAAAAAATGTCTCAACTTGCCCCAACACCCCAAAAAGGTCTCAACTTACCCCTGACATCCCAAATATCTCCAATTCCCCCAACACCCCAAATGTCTCCACTTCCCCCAACACCCCAGAATGTCTCAACTTGCCCCCAACACCACAAACTGTCTCAACGTTCCTTCAATACCCCACGCTAGCCTTCGTTACGCCCGTTTACAACGCTTTATTAAATATTAGGCAAGAGAAGAAAGGGGATCTGTAAAAGCATATTCTTATTCTGGTTCTGTTTTTATGGAAATATGTATTCCAACCAGCATTGCTTTCTGCTGTGGGTTTCGATATTTTTATCTTACTTATTTTAGTATTTGTAGCTACCATTAACATTTCAATACAGTGAGAAAAGTGACACCTAAATGCATATTTACAGATTTCGGATGAAAAATTCTAAATAGACTATTTCCATCATATGTGGAATGTCTTGTTCTACTAGCTTCTATATTTATGTCTCAGCCAGTTTAGGTAATAAGGGAATGATTTACATAAAACAGCATGGCAGGAAGAAAAAAGATGGGAAATCAAACAAAAGCCTTTTGAATAGATGCACATATCGTGAATTGTTTCCGCAGTCATTTGAACAATGGGTAGAAGAGATGAAGGATAAAGTAGTAAATACTTATCCTGGATTATAATACTGCTCAAAGAGGCAGTTCGATAAATTTCTAGAATGCTGTATACAGTGCTACTAAGCATCAAAGACACAGCCTAGACAACTTCCCGTTCCCGTAGTTTAGTAGTCATTCTAGATAAGTACGCATATGAAACCGAACATTTTATATTAATGGGCGGTGAAATAGAAATTCTGCAGCTATAGGCTTATTCTTGATTGAAGATGAATTCTCACTAGAGTGGATAAAAGTGGGCGGGGCAAGAAATACAAATCAAATGGATTTATGAAACACGTTTGTTTCTTTAGTAAAAATGTAGCATTTCGTAGAGAACTTAATTTTTGTGTGCATTTACATGTTTTATATTTAGATTTAACAGGAATATATATGCTCGTTTGCTTTATTGTACACAAAAAAAGTCCTGGGCCAAATTTCAACGGATAGCGTTGCTTGAAATGGTAAACTTGTAAATGAAACAAAATCACGAAACGTTAAATTCAAACAGCAATACCATACCGATGATCGTGGCAAACAGTTGCATTACAAAACAAACCTATACATTATACACAAACATACATTACAAGCGGACGTAATCAAGAAAGCATACATGGCGGGGAGAAAACACCAAGGAAAAGTAGCAATCAATTCCGACGACGATAATCTACAAAGGAGGTTTATCCGAAGAAGTAGAAAAAGATTGATCGAAGTAAGAAAACGGGAGAAACGTAATGGACGAGGAGGAGAAAGTTATAGAGAAATAATTAGACTCATCCCATTTGTTACGGCTTAGCTGATTCTCTACAGGCAGAAGTTAGTAACCAAAATAAAAGTAGATCAGCACTTCTACTATTTCCCTTGTTTAATAGAGCTTTGTTGCCTAGGTACATTTCTTTGGTTATTTCAGAGCTATAGACATTATCTAATGATTCGTGTGACTAATTAGTCTCATCTTCTACGAAGCACAAATATTTTAGTTTCAATAGCTTCTAATCTAAACCAACCAACCAGCAATCCAACTACCCAATCAAACCAGCCAGATTAACCACTATTAATTATACCATAAAAAGCAAGCCTAAACAAGATAGATAGTTACGGTCTTAGTTTTATCTCTAGAAGTCTTACATATTTCTTTGAACAATTTCAATGGTGGGTCCACGGGAACTAACTGCACGGAATTGTATCCCTTCTGTTCACCTACTGCTTCTTGTTCCTTTCTTATCAATACTTTCTCCTGAAAATTTTCATCATCCTGGTAGTTGTTTTATCATTCAAGTCTACTCCAAACATTCCAATGGCCTTTTATCTTCTTTATCTTCTCTCCCTAATGTAATCCAACTTCAATATTGATCATTCCGCAGGCACTTTGTCTTCTAATCCACCTAAGAGAAGTCAGTCCTTGATTTATACAGAGTACATGGTATGTGATTTGAGGCTTGTGAAATTTTATTCTGCGATCTGTGATATCAAAATAAGTATTCGTAAGGTTTCAGGGCTAATTCATGCAGGTATACTGGATCTTGATGATGATTCTTCTTACCAATATCTTTCTATCGTGCAGAATGTAACACGATCTAATCTCGAATACAGTCAGCACTGGTGGGGGTAAAGTAGGCCGAATGATAATTTATTAGAAGTGTAAGCCCAGTTGAGTTTGAGATAGTAATTAGCCATTTCTGTATAGATCTTTATTACAGTTCTAGTTTTAGTTCTTCCACGAAAGAAATGGGCTAAGAGGAAGTGCAAATGGTACTCAAATCAATCATTTACCTTTATTACCCTTAGGCTTCAGGGAGGATATTTCGTTCGGGATTTAAAATTGATAGTTCTCTCTTAGCTTTTTGGCTCTGTTAAAAGCTTTACATACGAGGACTATCCAACTCATTCAGAGTAATAGCTATGGTTCTTAACGTTACCCTGTTTTTTTTGCTATACACAAGCACGCATAATCTAGATACGACGCAGAAAGTCCTTACAGATAGGCAGTTATATGGACTACTTTCAATTAATGATGTTGTCTGAAGCGCTACTTCATGCTCGAGGACTCATACTCAGGTCTGCGAAGGGTGCATCTTGAATATAAAAATCTACTCGAGTGGAATCCTGCTAATTAAGTAATGTGAGTTGTTCCACCTAGGTAACCTTACCTAGCCAGAGGATTTATTCTTGCAGCTGCAGGTGTTCTCCTTCTTGTTGTAATAATATGACTTGTGTAAACTGTATATTAATTTGTGTAAGAATGTATAAGTCACATGAATAACGTATTCCGTGCAATGATCAAGCATATGCACTTTATGTTACAAAAGGTTTCAAATCCTTGCATGCTAAAACACCCTAAAAATTGTACCTTACAATCGGTCGCAGTAAATTAAAGGATTTGATTAAAGTTAGATGATGCTTGTTTGATGGATTTACTTCTAATATTACTCTACATAACTAACATGTAATAAATATATTGCTTTAGGAATGAAAAGAGCTTTCTTCCTGCTTCTTGGCGCATTAGGAGAAAGTTAGCTTTCTCCTTAGTAAATCCCCTAAAGGAAGACAGATGTTTTTCGTTCGAATGCTACTGTCTACCTAATTTGTACTCTCTCCTCTGAGTATTACATATTATATTATTTGTTTAAAGCAACCAGGCCTACGCCTTTTCTTATTGGAATGAGTATATTTTAATAAAGATAGTTCTGGTTTGTTTAGCCTGTCATTCCCTTTAACAATAAGATTTACAAGAGAGTGTCTGGCGTCTGGCCTCGCTACTAAAAGTGCTACAACTAGGTACAAGTCTTTGCTTGGGGTTATCTAACCAGAACCTACCTATCTACCAAAAAGTCCAAAAACAAAAGCTCCCCTCCTCTCTTCTTGACTCTTATGACTGTGTACACTGCGTTGTATTATGTACACTAACTAAACTTAGTAAACTTTCTTCTTAAAAAGTATTTTTAACTAACGAATACACAGTATAAGTAAAATTCAGGAGGGAGAAGTGAGCTGAAATGACAAGACGTGCAGCGCAAATATGTATCTTAGTTTGAAGTTTTTGAAATTGCTCAAGGAGCAGGAGAGAAGTAAGCTGGATAAGTTGGTTTACGTATTGCACCAATTTAGATGAAACCCTTTGAAGGGAGGATGGGAAATAGCTGCATCCAGCTGGATTATTTTATTTATTATAAGAGTTAAAGGAGCAGATAAGGTTTTTACGTAGCTTGAGATGCACATGTAAATCCCAAAGTTAACAAAAGCCTTCTTTCCTCTTTGAATAAAATTGATGCGGGCCAGGCAGGGGAAAGGGTTTTATAATGAAATTAGTCTAAATTTCTTCACCCGACTCAGTCTGGATTTGTACTCATTGGAGTTTTATAGGATTTGGTTGTGTTTTCTGACAGAAGTAAAACAGGGGCAGCAACGAACAACGTTAGCTCAAGAATTTACGGAGTAAATAATATAATGAACCGCAACAGTCCACAGAAAGTTCACCCGCCTTATCTTTAGTAGTAAATTCTAAGATCATTTAATAAATGGGATGTTGTACATCAATGTACTCATTCATCCCATGCTTACCCCTCTGTTTGTTTCATAGGCTTGGAGCAAGAGGACCAACATTAGGTTTTCAAGTTATATGATTTGATATCCATGGCTTTAAGGAAAGTAAGCAGTAAGAGTATAGTTTGAGTCTGCGACGAAAGATATCACGGTAAAAGATACCTAACGCCAAATGATACCTAATGGCAGAAGATGCCAATAATTATAATTCACAAATTTTTAAAAACCATGAATTAAAATTCCATTGTGAAATGCAATCCATCATTCTACTTACTTAACACCACTACTACTGCTGCCTACCTGCTTACTATAACCTATACCTTACTACTACTTCTTTCCAGCTAACTCAGCTCTGCTGCTACATAAGTTTCCGATATGAACTGTTCTATCTCAGCTCTGCGTCAGTTTATGATGCATATCGTATTTACCTCCTCCTACCTCTGCTCGGCTACCTTTTCTGCTCACTATTCCTTCTTATGCATGAAAATGCAATACAATAAAATACTAGGCTAATTATGCAACTAAAAAGCTAGCTCTGCTTTAGTTTACGCGACTTTAAACTTTAATTCATGCATTGAACTCTGAATTTATGCTTATAGGTATAGAGATATTTCTTAGTCAATGAGCGATGTAAAGTGTACGATTTTTTGGTGAAGTTTTCAGTTTTTTGGTTGGACGCTTACTTTGTTAATAGTAGGGTATAAAAAGGTGAGCGACGGGAGAATGGAGGAATAAGTTGAATTGTCTCGGTCTCAGTTGAACGTAGAAATTTGTCTGTCTTAGTTTGTTTCTCTAGAGAGTAAGAAAATATCTCTAGAACGCTGAATTGTATTGTATTTTAATGGGATTTATGACGATTAAATAAATAAACTACTTAAGCTACTCTTCGATAATTGAGTGTATGACACGCTCATTATTGAGTTGGGAACGGCTGCATCCAAATTTAAATATTTTGGCCTTTCAGTATCATTTGACGTAAGGTATCTTTTACCGTGGTATCTTTTGTCGTGTTTCCGTATAGTTTCTTTGTAGAGTACCTCGAGGGAGTTCACGAAGCAAACCACGACATGACTGGCTGGCTGAGTGAAAGCATCTTTTGGTTGGTGTGGGAGTTGAAACCGCACGTCCGAAACGAATTGCGATGATCAGCAGTAGAACCATTGCATTTATAAGGAAGTCGTAGTATAGTTGTATTTAGTTTTACTGTAGTATTAGTACTGGAGCAGTAGTGGTAGGTTGGCAATAACAGGACTTTAAGACTTTTCTACTTTAAGGATTGAGTTGACTTGCTTAAAATTATACTTGGACTTACTTCGGTACTTTCTTCCCATCCACCCCGTATGCATTTGTGATGGACTCTATCTTTTCAAGTACTACTGGCTCTAGATTGAACCATTTTGTTCCGTTATTTTTCCAAAGTGTTGGCTCACTTTTTACAATATATACATTCATAGGATATAATAAAGCTCGATTGTAGCTGCAAAATGTAGTTAAACAACGGATAGAGGCTGGCTCCGGGTGGTCTGGGCTTCGTTTTCTTATAGATTGAAGGGATCCGTGTTACAGCCGCTGGCAGGAAGTTAGGAGGAAAGCAGTAGTTAGTAGTTAGTCGTATGAAACGACTCTCGTGTACTGAATTTTAATGAAATTGATTTTGCTTCCAGATATCTTCTCTAACTTACGGGACGCAACCATTCGGTTCTAGTGTTGGCTTTTATCAGTGTAGTAGAAGTTTGGTGTATTTCTGGAATACTACTAGCTCATCAAAATATACTATGCAGTCTGCATGAATTGGTGGATGGACGTTTTTGCGGTAGTTCATCGTTCTGAAAAAGTAGCGACTGAAATTTATTCTGTAGGGAATACAAATACTTTATGCGTCGCACTGATGAAAAGTATGATACATTTTGTAAGCTATGGCAAAAGGTACAAAGGCTTTGATCATTAAAGGTATTGGCTGAATGAATGAATGCGTTGAGTGGAAACTGGGTAGGATGGAGTCTGTACGATTTCAACAAAATGTTACTAATATTTTACTGGAATAGAAAATGTATCCGTTTTCACCAATCCGATTTAAAAACCAAGTGTCTTTGCCAAAACGTCTTATTTACTTGTTGTTTTTCTGCCAAAATGTCTTCGCCAAAGTGGTTTTATGGCGTTTGGTAATGTGTCTCGGCCAATGTGGTTTTTTCAAAGTGTCTGCACACCATTGCATCGTAGACAGGATCTTGCCTTCACTTTTAATTGCATCGTACTAAACGGTGGCTTCATATTTTGATCAATGGCTTAATAATTACTAATTATTAAGCCATTGATCAAACTAATTATTAATTAGTTACTGAAAGTTATTGAAACTATTGGTGTTTTCCACGGTGCTTTATGTGGCTACAAGTCCGCGGAAACGCTGACACAGATTGGATGCCTACATAAGCTGTTTGACTGTCCTAAAACATTACTGAATGTTATGCTGATTTATTTTATGGTCAAATCAAAAGATAGCGTAATGTGCATTTTTCTAAATTTCAAGCATTTTTTAGTAGTAGCCGTTCAAATTTAATGTAGGGATTTCCCGGAGTACTATTTGGTATTGTTTGTGAAGCAAGGTGCAACCAAAAAGAGCCAAGGTCAAGGGGGTTATAACTCTATCAAAAGGATCGTCCGAATCCGCTAGATTTCTGAAAATTTACTCCAACAGATGAACAAGTAAAAGGCGGATCTCATTATGGTTTTATACTCTAGAAAATTCCATTCACTACTTTGAATCGTTTTATTTCTACCGAAAACCGACGAGTTTAATTTGTTGGTTTACTGCCTATCGACATAAGCCTGGATTACGGATTGCGTATAATACTAGTAATGACAAAATAGCAATGCAGCTTTTTCGCAGTAACGCTATGTAAGTTTCAATAGGTAAATCCTTACGGTATAAAGTAACTGTCTATCTAATAGTTATTTTACTCACAGGAAAGTATTTATTCCATTTTTGGGTAGAACGAAGGCTGAACTATATAAAATCCACAAGCATGACAAGTGTATCAATAGATTCAATCAGAAAATCGGAGACCACATTTAAGTATGTGAATTCTTACTAACTTAACAAAACATTTGCCTTAAAATATTGCTGAAGTTTAACGAAATTATGTTTGACGCTTTTTGCTCCCTGCAATTATTTAATTATTAGGCCTGTCATTTACGGTTTTATTGAAACTTAATAGGCTAAGCAGTTTTCTATAGACGATTTGATTTTTAATTACTTCTGATTCTCCTATATTCCATTTTATAAAAACGTACGGCCTAGTAAAACACCCAATTTCTGCAGACGAGGCCAAAACTTTTAACTTGTTGCTATTAAACTGTTTCTGGAAATGATTTAATATAAATTCGAATTGAATTGCGAGGATTATTAAACAAAGTTGTCTATACTTGGGTGAAAGTAGTAGTAGCACTGGAGTAGCAGAAGTACGTAGTGCAATTATAAGGTTGTGCCGGCAGGGTGAATGTAATAAACTTTCCCCATGCGTGTCATTTCCATACTTGGACTAATTAAAATCTCTGGAGTTAATTATAAAGTAGCAAGAGAAAATAAACAATAAAGTTATATTTTAGCAGCTCTCTCTGTGTTATAACATACGAAGAAAGTTTTAGAGGTTTGACAGGCTTGGCAGGGTTCGCGAACGGAAGTGTGTAATAATATTTTACTAAATTTCTCCATCAAATTCAGATAGGCTTTACTTACAACTCCTAGAATTTCGTGTTATTTTTTTTATATAATTAATATTCTGTTTCCAAACGAGTACATTTGCATTTATACTCACAAAAATATAGTATTTTCTAAGCTTTATTTTAGTTATTACAAGAACAATTACTTCAAATTTTACAATACAAATACAAACAATCTTGAGCCTTCATAGGTAGAACTGGTAGAACATAACTGTGTAAATAATTGGTATTCCTGTGGGCAGGGTATAAGTTTGATAAATAAATGGATAAAGCAAGCAAACATCAAACGAACTAACTGTTTCAAAATAAATTTACAACAGCGGTAACTCAGGAGTGATAAAACATAAATGTTGAACTGGGACTAGTATCTGAAACAGTTGTGGTAATATTGGCCTATTCCGCTTTGCTTGTGTATTACGATTGAATAATGATGCCTCAAGTTGGTTTTTCAAGAACGGTGAACTACGGACATCAACATAATAAGGTTGAAGGTTATAGAGAGTGATGAAATACGCGAATGGGAGAGTTAAAGCCTAGTACTCTATTAAGGGTGGGATCTGTCCTCTTTACTAATTCCTATATTGGCTGGTCCTGAAACTGCTGCTCCATGTTGAGAATTAAGTTTAGGCAAATATCCGTTTTATTCCAGATCCGGGCAATACGGAAATGAGGTATGAGTTTCCGATTCTGACTTTACTGTTGATACAAACTGGGGTGGTTAAATTATTCCTGAGTATAACTAATGTACTACCTACTTTCATGCAGTCCTGGTTATATGCTATATCATATTTAACAGTATATTTTTTGAATGCCCATTGGGTGCGTCCTGGGAACCACATAATGGCAATTCGGCTGCGGCTTGACGGCCTTCGCCATTGGGGACCCATTTAATCATCATTTTATTGGCTATAACACCAGGAAATGTTGGATCACCTTATTGATGATCTTTTATACAATGATTTATTCAGAATAGGATAAATTCCGTTAAGATTTAAATTATTTCTTCCATCTAATTTCAAGGTGACAAGAATATTCTTAAATTTACAATTAATGAAATCAATTTCGTTCAGTAAAACTTTAACACTTTTACGGTAAAAGGTCAATTTTAAAAAGGGCTTATCAAAACTTATAAACACTTTTCTAATGAACTTTATGTATTTTTCTTACAGGTAATGGAGGCTGACGAGGGTTGGCCGATGATTGGCCGACCAAGTGGCGTCTTTGTTAGATGAATCCATTGAGTTGGGTCGGCCATGATACTTTGGAGAGGTCGACTGCTGCCCCTCCATTTCACTCTCCGAAAAAGTGGTCGCCAACGACTAATGCTTCATCCCGTACTTCTAGCAATAGTCTTTTTATGCAGTATTAAAGGTAAGTTTTTCTACTAATTTATTGTTACCGTTACTTTTAGTACATTGGGTGCATAGGGATTGTCGTGTATGTCCTTTTGTACCCACAATTACCTAAATACTCGCCCATATACCGCCCTCGTTTATTAAGCCGAACGCTATTTTTTACATGTTAAACAAGGGTATCTCACGCATATTCGAGACATCATTTTTTTCATGCATAAGTCGCGGAGTATGTGTGAGGATTTAGGATACTGCAAAATTTGACGCTTCAGTGATCTACGGGAACAAAATTAACCCTAAGGGTCATCATTATCAGCAATGACCTGAAAGGAAGATGAACGAGTGGAGTTTAAAGAAAGAGTAAAAACAGGGAGTACCATATTTCCCGTTTTAATTCCTTCCCTTTTTATAATTCCCCCTCCTGTTTAATTTTCCTCTACCTTGCCATGTTATAAGCCCTAACTTTTAATGTTGATAATATTTCTAATTTTCCCTGCGAAGTAGTAAAGCCCCAGGGGCAATGAAAACGGGAAATACGGTATATTGTGCCTAAACATATTTACATTTTTCTAGTGTACCCTATTTCAAAAGCGTCCTACAAAGGCTAGTCGGAGGTATTACTTCAAGGATATGCATAGGTGGATTTAAAACGACGTCCTACATCTGTTTCTTGGTCTACAGCAGGTTTAAATCGGTTGGATTGTTAAAATTGCTAAAAGTTTAGTTCATGATACTTACAATGTGGGTGAACTTCGTGTCCAAAACCAAATGAATCAAGTCATATTTTAAAAAATCAAGAAAACAATTAGATTTCTAAAAGTCCTCTACCATTTTTTAGAATGCTCAAGTTTTCGAAAGTTACAAAGGGTCAAAGTCCAAATTTCCGAGATGATTTGCGCGACAATTTTTTTGGTGGGCAAAATTGAGACAAAATTTTTAATAACTCAATAACTCTTTTCGAAATCTAATTTTTTTTCTTGATTTTTGAAAGTAGTCAAAGTCAAAGTCAGTCAAGAGAAAGCAACATAAAGTGAATAAAAACCTTACAAGGCGGAAATGGGGAGAAAGTAGAGTATTTAGTATGTTTTTCCTTGAACGTAAGAACATGTTAAATGTTATAGGCCCCTGGTCGATATAAAAAGAGTAAGCATTTGATCATAATGAAATAAATCATATTTATATAAACTACTCTGTGCGATATGTCGGTCAAACTAGGTTATCGTCGATTTATAAGTAAAGCATTATTCGTGTCCACATAGGTCATTATTTACGGGTTGTGGTCAATGAATTCTGGCAATTTTTTCATTTAATGACCTCCGTCTTTAGCAGAAACCGTAATTCAAAATCAGCAGTTAACTTTCTATCGAGCAATGGAATACCATTTACTATTATTGCTTTTGGTAGTGAAGCTCTACCAAAGAATACTAGGAGGATGGTGGCAATACTATAGATAGTAGTGAAATATAGTGTTGAAGTAGTAAAGTTGATAAATCATGAAAAGACACTTTTTTATGTAGAGGACAACTTGTTTTTAACAATTGAACGGGTAAATAAATCAAAACGAGAGATTGTGAGTTAGGAGAAAGCACTAGGAATATTTTTTAGAATAATACAACAAATAGGTCAACCGTTTTGAAGATAAATATTTGCTCATTGCTTCAAACCCGAATGAATAGTTTTCCCATAGTTCCAATCTGCAATTAAATTCAGCTTGAGGACAATTCACAATATTTTAACTTTTTCGCCACAACCTTCAAACCAAATAGGTACCTACCAACTACTTGTGAAGGTAAAGTAGCAGCATGGTATGACTGGAAAGTGGAAACGTTTTGTCAGAAGGATTTATTGGTCTATCGCATGGCAAAGGTTTAAGGTTGGAATGCATTCTTTTCGGTTTCATTCCATTTAAACTATAACTATTCATCACAGACGGACTCGATCCCCACCGTTCCAGTTCCACTCGTTTCCCTTCCAACTAAAATATCTAGAATTGCTTTCCTTACAGTCAGAGTTAGCAGTGGAGATTAATCGATTTTCCCTGATATAAATTCATGTTGACGGTGGTTCACTTTTTTTTTTATTAAGTATAGACCAGAGGAAATTCTTTAACTGACCTCTTTTATGCCCGCCTACAGAAAGTTTTATGTATCCCAGGCAGGCGTGACAAAAGAAAGGAACGCGAGAATTATCACAAGATCAATGCTGAACAATTGAACTTTATTGCTAGCCAGCTTATAATCATGTCCCAGTTTATTATTTACAACTTCCAAATTATAGGTTATCTATAGTTTGTTGAAACGCAAGCAGACCATCTGAGCTACTGCCCTGTAGCGAGTGTGTGTAACTGGATAAAAAATGACGCTAAATAGAGAGCGTAAAACATTACTTGATTTTAGCTACCCTACTGCTATTACCTCGTTTAACCTAGTAGGACTAAGTTTAACCTAGCTGGAATGAACCTACCCTACCTCTGAATTAGAGGGAATAAACAAAATCGGACCTTTTAATCCTACTTATCTTGTATCCTTCAAAGGAAATATTTTTTCGGCATGAGATCGTAAATTAGGCAATTAGAGGGAGAGAGAGAGAGAGCTGTAGAACATGGACACTTGATGCGAGATCTAAGTGAAAATACTAGAACTCCTTAGCTCTAGGAATATGTTGTTCACTCTTCATTGTATTATATTTTCTAGTCACATCGTACTTACCTCCAATCATAATTAGCCTTTCCCTTGACTCAAACTTTTTAAGGGTGGGGGCTTAGTTTGTCAGGAGTTTACTTTGGTCGGTGCATAGCTGAAATTACTTGTTCTATGAAGTGGTGTGCTTGCACCCACAATGAAAATGTAATCAGGTGTCTAATAAACGACCAATTTTTCCTTTTAACGCTTGGGTTCATTTACACTCTAAATTCCATCGCCTTTGGTCTGACACGAGAATTTACTACTACGGGACTAGATGAAAAACTTTTAGCAGAGTTCACCAAAAGAAGTAAATCCCTGTCGAGGAAAAACTTATCGGTTAATTTAGTAAAAGTTAATTGTCATTTCAGTGCTGTACTTCTAACTTTGAGCGTATAAACCAAGCCAACCAGACCAACCAGGCCTACGGAAATTATGTCCCTTGTATTATAAATTTGATTTCATTTGATATGCCGTCCTTCCTTGGTGCTTACCTACTTTCTTTAGTCTTTCCACTACTGTATATAAGGATTAAAATTGTGCTGAAACTTATGAACTCCACCTAAATACTTATATCCAATTCCTCGCGTATAATTTCCTGTAAGATAGGTAATACAAAACTCACGCTCTTAAGCTCAAACTAACTTAACATGCTAACATTACCTCATAATAATATTAGTTTCTTTATTTCCTAACATAAAAATTCATAGGGCTGCTGTTTTGCTGGTCTAGTTGGTTTTATAATTCTGTCCATAAAATATAAAGGTAACGAGTGCATGATATAAAAGAGATGGCTTTAACAGCTATGCTAATGCTACTCGTCTTCTAGCTATCTTTACATGCATTATTCCCCAAAGGAATTACACACCTTGAGATACCTTTTTACAGTTGCGTACTTACATTAGGAGAAAGTAAGTACTCTTTTCCATAATGCTCTTGCTCCAGGAAATAAACGTACAGTCGTCTTAATAGCTTGGTTATGTGTCCAATACCTATACTACCATAAAGCATGAAACCGTCTGCCTTTCTCTTTTTGCATTCTTTGCTGAGAATGTGAGGAATAATAATCCCAAATGTTGTATAAAAGATGAAAAAAGAAAGAAAAAGTCCAACTAATGTTGTACCCAGCAACCGTGTAATCAAGAGAATAAAGGCCGGCTTTGTCGTATGACTCTTTTTTTGTTCTTAAAATAATAATCCCATTCAAGAACCCCATTTTATTTTATAGGAGTCTAAAATAAAATTTCATTTCAAGAGCAGGATTATTATGAAAATTCGGGAGGGTCAGGTTATATTACAGCTTCATGATACTTTCTTCACATATTTTGACCCTATCCACTTCACATTATGTTAACAGTAAAAAGTAGTGTTGGGTCGTAGTAATAATATTACTTGGTAATATAATGTGTAATGAAATGTCTTAAAAGATGGATCTTACACTTTTGCAATGGGGAAAATTAACCTAAAGATATTTATTTTACTAACCTGCAGCAGGGATATAACCAATATACATAATTTGTCACTGTGACTGATCAATACGATCTCCTTCGAGTGACCTATGCCATATCTTATTCTGTACTATGAAACTTTATATTCTTAAGAGTTTACTTCCTTTACAAAGTAGTTACCTTCCGGTGCCAACTAAATGCAATGGTAACACATAAATTACAACTTAGATCAACTGTAAAGTTAAAGAAGAATAGATGCTAATGAAATGAAGTTTAAATAGCTAGACTTTGTGCTCATATTAATTACATTACAATTCACCACTGTTACAGAAATATTTTAATTAATTTGTAATATAATCCAACCGTTTTGATTGAACTCTAGCTGTTGTCTGTGTGCAACAGAATATTTTGGTATAATGCTTACGGCAAAATTCAGACAAATATATATTACAGATAAAGGTGATTGGATGTGATCACTCTAATTTCGAATTATACCCAACGAAATTGTAAATATGAAAGTAATTGAAATACATTGTAATTGTTGTTAATACACCAAACCCAAATGGATGAAAATAAATGTTTGCAATTTGCAGTCTCGTCATGTCTCAACTACATCATATAAGTTGTACTCAAATGCTAACGGTCCACAGTCACTGAGACACAATGAGTTTCAACTTTCAAGTGTCGTCTTTCCAGAGCGTTAATGCTTGCAAGAAAAGTAATTAAGGGGATTTGAAACACTTTTAAAATAAGCACTACTTTCTAATTAACCTGAATTTCTACTCTGCACTAAAGGTCGCTTTTTCACTCCTTTCGGTTTCTAACAGCCAACATGCATAACGTATCAAGTGGTATAGTTTGTATTAATAAGGATATATTTCTTATAGAAGGTGACAATATTATAAACTAAGAAAAGAAAGTTAATACTGAATGAATGTAATTATGTGGGTTAAATGCATCTCCATTGTATTAATGTGATTTTTATATAAAGGTGTACTATTTCACTGTGTAGGTCTTGTGTACTTTTATTTCTTTAGTGCAAGTGTAAAGTTAAGATGAGTTAGGAAGGGTGAAGAATATTGAAATTAGCTTTTAACTTTTCCCCCAGTTCAATTTTTTTATGTTTAAATTTCAAAGCTTTTCCCATCTAACATTTTCTTACTTGCTTCTTCGCTCTGTTCGATTTTTAGCTAGCGTTGCATTAATGAATGAGGTAGTAAGAAGTTGACAAAGAGCTCATTTAAATTTTCATGTCATTCTTTAACTTTAACAAGCTTATGTCTAAAGCTCTATGGAATGACGTCAAGGGCAGAACTAAATGAAGGGAGCATTGGTAGTTATTGAACGAATTGAGCTGTTTGGTAAAAGCGTAAATCTGTACTTTAAACCGGCTTCCATTTTATATCCTATTTCTAGCCCGTTCTCAAGTATTATTAGTACACTTAACTGTAAATACTTTCTAAAAAGGCTGTAAGATCTGGCTAGTTTGTTTAAGTATTTGAAAAGACTTTTACTGAAGGCAACCTAATACTATTGAATGCTTACCTATTTGAAAAAGTGTAAAATCAGTGTACGTTGTGGCTTACATGTTTTCATGGTTCTGATATTTTTTCATACAAATGAAAAATGCAAATGGAGCATATCCATCTCAAGTTACAGCCAAGCTCCAACTGCAAACGTACACAAAGACACCTATTTTTTAAATAATTTTAACCGTCATTGACACTTGCCTCAACAGTACTTTTCTGGTAAAATGAAGGGAGCAAAAGCAAAAGCAGCTATTCGTTTACAACAAATCTTATGTTTTTACTACTGTACAACGCAAGAACTGCTACAATATTGAAACCAGCGAAACCCCAAGTCTTTTATTTTAGTCTAGTCTCAGTGGCTGAACTGTACTCTCTTTCCTTATAAATCAAGCCTTTATTTCCAGTTCAAAGGATACTTTCATTAAACATCAATTCATAAACAAGAAGATGGAAAAGTCCATTTTTCTTCAGGCTTAGTTCCATCTTGATAGTTCTTTTTAAAGCAATTGATAAAAAAGCTTAAAGACATTTAAAAATTTAAGTTTACTACTCTTTCCATCCTCTTTCTTCTCAGCCATCTTTTCTTAGCTCTTTACTCTTTCTTTACTTCCTCATTTTCCCTTTTGTTCCCTTCATTTCCCCCTCGAGCCTTTGTTCCGGGTTTTTCTACACTTTTTCTTTCTTCGCATTACTTTACTTTACATTGCATTAGGAGGTAACACTCGAATACATTTACCGTAGCACCTACCTTATATAAAACATAGTAAAGCATAAGCCTAACATAAATCCTGTTAAAATACTGCCGTGTTGTAACCATGTATGGTACACCGTGGCATTTTATTTAGCATAATGATAACTTTTTCTCCAAAAACATATTACATTCATTTTATTTCCTAGCAGTAACTCGATAGTCGCTATATTGTATTTATAGACAATCCAGTACGGTATTACATTTTTCAGTATTGTAGCTGTTGGCTTGAGTAGTAAAGCCATAGTCTGGTCTCATTGAGAGAAAAATACGAAAAGGGACTTTACACCACAACTAACCAATAGATGTATTGTCAGCTTTCTCCTGTATTATATAGGTAGAACTTCTACTTTTCCGTGTGTGTGTAACTTAGACGGGAGAATTGATTTTGGAATAGGGCCAAATGTAGATAATGGCAGGACAAAATGGAGGTGGACTTTTACTCGTACTACTGCTGCGTCTACCAACCATGTATAACCCGGTAGAGTGATTTGATATAGTAATATACAGACTGTAAAGTTACTCTCAAAAACACTCAAAAGGAGTTAGATGATGGAGCCAAGTGAGGCTTTTTCTGAGGCTGAGATTGGATCCAAGTAGGGACATAAAACGGGGTATGGGATAGGTAGTTTGGGGAATAATTGTAGATATCAACAACTAGATTCTTCAATGGAGAAAGCGATGCATAGGAAGGGATTGGTGGGAAAGTGAAGGAATAAAAAGGGATGACGGATACTACTGGCTTGGGATGCAACGGCAGAATTTTAGAATACCTTAAGTCCGCATACGATGAAATACCAATGGCAGTGTGGTATACATTGAATAGGCTAATGCTGTAGTAGCATGCAGAATTAAATTTGAATTTGACTGAAGGAAGTTGATTGTCTCGACGAAATTGAGGGAGACAAGTTAGAATGGTTTAAAAGTTAAGAGGATGGAGCAAATTAGGGAACATGAATCTTGATCAGATGGGATTCATTCTGTAGATAATGTCATCCATCTGGTAGACTCGTGGGTTATTTTCTCTAGATGAAAATTAAATGGATGGAGAACCATTTGTGCAAAAAGTTGATCAGTTGGCTAGTGGTGGTTATATTGGTGGTGGTGGCGATGATGGTGGGACTCTAATTACTTTTATTAATTGCCTTCTTGTGAGAAATGAACTTTTTGTCTGGATTGCAATCCCATTCTACCCGGCTGAAAAGCTCCTTTTTATTACACACTAACGCAATGCTAACGGGCTGATGGTACCCGTTGTACTAAGCTAAATGAGAAATTTGCATTGGGTAATTAACCAACGGAGTTTTACTTTACTCCCTAAACTTGTTAAACTAATAGTAAGAAAAGAAAAGTAGAGAGAAGCAGTTAGAGCGAGATACAGCAGCATTCAAGAAGTCTATAAGTATCCATTGCTATTATTAGCGTGCTATTTTATTTATCATAATACGTAGTTTTAAAGTTAATGTTTGCCCCATAAAGCCAACACCACTTACTCACTAAGGCTTTGCTAAATTCAATTAAACCTCTTAAAAGTTTAAGTCGAAATATAATTATACTAATAATATTTTGAGTACTAATGAGAGTTGAGTTGAGAATACATACTTTTATAATCAAATGAGGTACAAATGATCCTTAGTCTGTTGTGTGTTGGGTGATACAGGATGCTGTGAGTCGAATTCGGATGACGGCCTTGGTTCAGTTTATGGAAGTCTGGTGGCTGGAAACGGTGGAGGGAGTAGTGGAAGTAGTGGAGGAAACAATGGAGAAGACTGGGGTCCCTTTGGGATTCCTCCGGATGCAGAGTATATCACTGCGATGATCGGAGAAAGTATGGTGTTCAACTGCCATGTCGAGTTTCCGGACAACTACCCCGTCCCTTATATTGTCCAATGGGATAAAAAGGTCAGGAAGCACTTTAATCTTCTCTTAGCAAACTAGGTCACATTTAGGATGCTTGCTCGCTTTTGGTAGGCCTGCTACTGAGAGCAGTGATTTGTGGGGATGATACTCTCCTCCTAGTCGTAGGAGTAGACGCTGACGCCTGCATTCTTGCTTTTTATTTTGATGAAAATAATGCCTATACTGACGTAGAGACTAATAGACTTGAAGAAATAACTAATAATGGGAAAATGATATCATTTTAAAAATCTAGGATCTTTTCGCTCATAAAATATTGTTTACATTTCATTTCAAACAAAATTAAATTAATAGGCTTAAGAATTTCAAATGTATAAAAAAGTAGTCAACTGAAATTGTAATAAAATTTAAGCAAATAAATCATCCGCCGCATTCAATTTACTGACAATTTTAAATTTCCACAGACAGACGTTAGCATTTTTTGCTCACATCCTTCTTCAAGTAGCTATTTGCAAGACACCTGAACATGTACAAGCTAAATTCTTTGTCGAAATCTATGTTCTAAATAGAACGCCAGAAATGACAGTAAAGTCTTAAATTCCTTTCATCTTTCGACAGTCTAAAATTGGGGAAAATTTTATTCACCTCCGTCGTGTAAGCTATGAAGGGACGGACCAACATGCTCCTTTTCAACATTTAAATTCAAGTGAAATTCCTGTTAGACCATCGGTCAGCCCTCGAGACTTTATAGCAAAATCCAAACTCCATGACAGCGTAGGCAGCCAGTCACTAGTTTAGTTGCTTTGGTTGGTCCTTGAGGGTTTCAACTTCAGTAAATTTGCTTGGGCCTCCCTCTTACCTTGCTGAAGCCTTCCTTTTTTGGACTTTCCCTTATGTACCATTCTGTATGCACCTTCAGAACTTCATGTCTCTGTCACTTGTTTGTCTAGTTTTAGTTTCGGCCCAAGACTTTTTCCTTTTTGATTTCCATCTGACTAGAATTCTCATTTGCGCTTTCAAGCTTTCTATGTATTTACGTAAAAAGAAAGGGAAAGTTAGAATTTAAGTTACTGGAGCCCAACAAACTTGCAAATGGGATCCACCAGAGAGTTCGTACGACCAAGATTTTAAAAGGGTGCTATGTGTGCACGTACATTATGATGATATTTTATGCATGTTTTTTCTGTAAAAATGTACAGAGACAGGTAACTTTGAAGAAAGTATGTGTAGCCCTTTCGGATGAACCACTACTATTCTGAGCTGAGTATGCAGAAACTTACTTTCAATGTAGTTTGGTTCGATCGTGTAGTCATTGGTAGATGGTCTCTTGCTAATACTTTTGCCGTATTGTTGCTGTCACAAAAATGGCCAAGACCTCTCATTTATATCTATTTGCCTTTTAAATCTAAAAACTTAATGTCCTTTACCATTTTAAGCAAACTCAAAATATTTAAGTACGAGGACGAAGGCGTGCTCAAAACTAAGATATACTTACTCTATTTGTTTCCATTCATGTATGGCTGAAATTTAGTCAGACTGTCAGTTAGTGAAGCTTTAGAAGCAGTGAAAAATATCACAAGCGAAAAAGATAGATACTCACATCGTTGATCGTATGGTAACGTTGAATGTTCAGCAATGTTGAATTGCGGCTATATATGTAAAGATGTTGAAAGGTTCTGAATTGAAATATCGTAGTAAACCGACGAATCTTTCCTATCGCATTTCTCACCACTAGGAAACCATAAAACATATTTCTGAAGTAGCTACAGCTGCTACTTCTTAAGGTATGTTTGGTTGTGTAAATAGCCCAGGAAAATAGGTTTGCTATATTGTAAGAGTGTTGTGTAGGAAAAGATAAATAGATAAAGAAAAAAACATGCAGGATACGAATAAGAAGTGATTGTAATATACATTCGAACAAGGAACGGGTTGGAAAGATTTGTGCAGGCGTAAAATACCCGTTACATTTTTATTCTCATAATGTTCATGGCTTTCCTTTTCATGGAAAAGGTACATACGAGAGACAATGCAGGAAATCTTGTATACTATTTTTCGCATTGAATCCCATCCCAACCCGTGTAAATGCAATTTCGAAGCTAAAACTACCAACTGCCTTCTTAGCAACCGTTTTGTCACTTAAGTATCCCTCGTATTCTCCAATTAGGTTGTAACCTTTACTGCTGGCCTTTGAACAAATATTTGTGAAAACTGAGCAAATTTAGAGATATATGATATTATTTTTTAATCAAAATTCTTTGGAAAAATTCAGTTAATTAATAAATATCATTATCATTCGAATAAAAAAATCACAGCAAAAGTAAAATCTCGTATTGGAAAAGTCACGAGATCAACGCCAACCATTCGGCTATTTTGTATGGAACATTTATCCATCTTCTTTGCCTTTCACAGTTTAAGGATACAGCTCTGTATCTTTATCTGCACACCTTCGGGCGTCATCGTGTTATAATACGACTCAGTACACAGCAGTATGCACAATGGTTAACCATAACCTTGAATTCGAACCTAAATTACTAGCTAGCGTATACTTTAGTTCTACCCTTTAGTTGGACCCTACAGAACGATTTTGCTTTACTCAAAGCTTATCACAAAAGTCCAAATTTTTTCAGCAAGAAGTATAAACATCTTATCACTTCCTCAGCAGTACAGCATCCCATCTTCCTTTTCTCTCACCGTCACCGTCCCACTTTCCTATCACCAACTTCCTGGCCAAGTAAAGGAAGTTTGTCAGTATTCCCATAATATTTCCATGTCATCGCTCACCACCAGTCGCCAAACGCATCAAGGTGGAAAGCCGATATCAGAAGAAAAAGAAAATTAAGCAAAAACTCAACTGTATTCCGGCCAACAGAGACAGAAGGATACTTCACTAAAACTTAGACATTTATTGCTATGCTCAGGTTACGCCATCGTTGGCAAATCTATTTCTGCAACTTAGACAACTCTTCTTTATTTTTGCTTTCATCTTCGTCTTGTCTTGTTGAGATAATAGGAAAATATTATCCATCCATTCTTTTTTCCCCATGCTTCCTTACATAAAACCATTATTGCATATAGACGAAGTTCTGCAGTCTAAACTATGAGAAATAGGAAAGTAGTGTTGTGAGACTCTTACTCCGTAACCAACATATATGCAGCTAACCACCAACCCTTTATTTAGATCTTCTGTGGGGGTGCATAACGTTTACGCTATAGAACCTTTGAGTTTGGTTACCAGTCGTGCTATGTCGGTTCATTCTTCTACTACTAGCAGAACTGCCAACCAAAGTCAACCATAGTTATCGAGAGCACTTCTTTTTATTTCCGGTAGTTTGGCTTTCTTCCCAATTTCTACCTCTTTGCTTCCTCGTCGTCTTTTCTGCCCTTATATGTATTGATACCTCTATTATACTAGAATTCTGGAAGTAATACAATTTCTGAGAAAAGGCCTTGCTGTGATTGTTGGCCTGGTTGAAATCTGCTTACTTTTTCTAGTCCCCTTTCTCTCTCCAGACTAGGCTCTACGATCTGTGATGTGGTGAGCTTTCTGCACAACCATCCAATCCTTTAGTATCCTGCTGAACATTATCTCTATAGCTCAACCTGTCCTTTCTATTCTTCTAATATCTTAATGAGTCAAACTGGATCTGCTGTCTACCAGCTCTGTTCTTAAGACATTCAAAGTGTTCTACCGTATTGTCTCGAATAGAGGCCCTCCTCAAATAGTGGCCCCTCTCGAATAGTGGCCCCCCTCAGAAGTTCGAAACTGTTTATTAGTGGCCCCTCTCGAATAGTAGCCCCCCTCTAATAGTAGCCCCTCTCGAATAGTAACCCCCGTCGAATAGTAGCCCCTCTCGAATAGTAGCCCCTCTCGAATAGTAGCCCCCGTCGAATAGTAGCCCCTCTCGAATAGTAGCCCCCGTCGAATAGTAGCCCCTCTCGAATAGTAACCCTGGGGCATTGAGTCGCTTTTATACGAAAGCGCCGCATGCGTTTAATACACTTTTAACCATGCAGTAAATAAAACGCTTTTTACAACAGAGAACGATTGATTTATTTGCTTATCGCTTGCATTTGCTTATCAAACCATTCATTACTTCAAATATCAGTTTGTGAAGATAACCGATGAACTGGAGCAAAATGAAGTTGTAATTGACGACGATAGCAGTTTGGAAAGTGGAACCTCAGAAGATGAGGACGATAGCTGTAGTTCTACTGACTGAACATTAATTTTGTTGCTGTATTTTGATATTCAAGAATGAAATAGAGTAATTAATGCCAATGCTTTTTAAAAGTAAGGGATGCTTTTTAAAAAATTAAAATGTTAGTAGCCCCTCCCGATTAGTAGCCCCTCCCGAATAGTGGTCCCCTCAAAGAAGTCAAAAATTGAATAGTGGCCCCGGCGTGTATTCGAGACAATACGGTATATTTCTTTTGTCAGTAGCAACCCTTTATCAATAGGCAAAATCAAGCCCCACAGCCAACAAAAATGCCGTTTCCAGTCTATAAACCAACTGTGCGGAGCCACAGAATTGGTACTTTCATTTATTTTGAGTTTTTATTGAAATGTAAAGCGTTAAATTGCCATTTTTACAGAATTGTAAAATACTGCCTAGTATTGCAACAGTAGACCCTTATTGTAATTTATTCTAAACTCTATTATTTGTCTGTCAACCTATAACCATCTAGATCTTTCGATATCTGCGTGCCTATTATGTAGTGTCAAATATGTGCGATATAACGATACATCTATTGGTACAATTTACTAGTAGATGCAGGAGTTTGGGTTGGTCTTAGTGGATCTTTGGCATTTCAAAATTTCTCTCTTTGCTTTGAGCAGGTTACATCTGCTTGACGGAACTCTTTCCACTTGACTTCATTCTGCAAAGCAATTCATATGCTGTATATCTCCAGTATGTGTATTCTTGAGCAAAGTTGGACACGACACATTTCCTGTAAAAAGTCGTATCTCTGAAACGATGGAAGGTATGTACAGAGAGTGAAACACGCAAAGTTTGTCAAGTGTGAAGAGAGAGCAGAACCTTTGTCCAAGCGGAAATGACCGAAGTGTTGATATGGACTAACCCTTTCGTCTATATGACTTATTTGTATCCCAGAACTGAGATAAAGGATCAGTTGTAGTTTGTAGCATCGTCAGTCAGTCACCACAACCATATAGATAAACTAAAGGAGGATTAGGCAATTCTAAGCGTCAACGACTCCAAAGTCTTTAAGGACATTTTTCGGTAACATCATCCAGGATTGCATGATTTTATTGGTAGGGGTCTGGTTGGCACGAAACAATCAGAATACGCACTTTGCCTATGTCCTAGGTACCGAATAAATGGTACAAGTAGAGGTTTCACGGTGGTTGTTCAAGAACTATGGACCAAATCCAGCTATATAATGTTGAATTATCACATCAAGGTTCAATTTAATCTTTGATCCTATCACGATCCACTGTCTTTTGAATTTTTGAATAGCTTTGCTGTGTATTTGTAGAATATAAAAAAAGTAAAGTGGCGTCAGAAATTGAAATTCAATTAATTTACAATATTTTGTGGTCGTTAATTTTGACGGTGTTGGTTCTTCCACATGCTCACAATACATGAAAGGAAATGATGAACCTTCTAAGCAACTTAGAGCCCTTTATAAAACAAATATGACCCTATAGAGAGAGAATTGTAAATAACTTCAAGCCACTCTTAAAGTAATATTAAAAATATACACAGAAATTCAGCATTATTGTTAATTGGAACCAAACTTAAAATATCAAGAAGTAACTAACTATATCATCAAAATGAAAGCAAAATGTGATTTTCAAGGTAAAAATAACGGCTGTACTGCATTACATAAACGTAACGCTTTGTAGAACCTTTTTTATGAAATAATGCTATCAGTGGCTCATACTTAACTATAAAATAAACACATGGAAGCCAAGGTTTTCCAAACCAAGATGCAACCCAAACTCAACTAAAATATATAAACTCACAAGTACCAGGGACAACGATAGCGCAGACATTATTATAGTTTTCTCTTCTATATATTTTACGGTTATGAAGGAGATAGATGAAGGTATTTTGTTCAAAGAATGAGATGATGTAAACGAGAACTCTCTGAGTGGTAAAGTAGACCCAACATTTCCAGAAGATTGACCTAACGCCTCTCACAGGATTTGCAAAATCCTCACGGAGCTTTGTCCTCGGATTTCATCATTTTTGTGTACACTACAAGTTGAGTGTAGGCGTTAACCAGTTTTCTCCTTGGAGAGAAGATGCGAAAAGTAAAGTAAGTTAAAAGTGCAAGGGTCATTAGTCTCGGTATTCCACTAGATTGAACTTGGACATGAGGCAACTTCACTTATGTTTCTTCTGTAGCAAAATACTACGCAAATCCACATGTATGACATAATACATGTAGTTATGTACAACATTAATACATGTAAAGCACACGATAGATCAAACAAGGCGGATCACTGCTGAAGAAATAACATTACTGGCAGAGATACAACAAGGGTTTTAGAACGTCAGGAATAATTTAAGGGCAAGTTTGATATTGTGAAACTTTCTAAACGTTACCCAAGTTTACAAAAATCTAATATTAGCTCGATATAGAGCTAAAAACCTCCTACAAATAGCTTACCGAGCCTGTCTACACCTTAATTCGAGTCCACGTCAGGACGTCCCACGGTAGGAGGTCCTACCGCCCCAGTCGTAAGGGACCTCTAGCCGTTAGGGACCCCCAGTCGTAAGGGACCTCCAACCGTTAGGGACCCCCAGTCGTAAGGGACCTCCAACCGTTAGGGACCCCCAGTCGTAAGGGACCTCTAGCCGTTAGGGACCCCCAGCCGTAAGGGACCTCAAGTCGGTAGGGATCTCCAGCCGCGAGACCTCCGACCGTGGGACCCCTAGCCGTTAGGGACCTCCAGCCGTAAGGGACCTCGAGTCGCGGGACCTCTGACCGTGGGATCTCCAACCGCGGGACGTCCTGCCGCGCTCCCCCTTAATTCCTAGGGTTTTCTGAAAAGGTAGCCCCCACGCCCCTTTTGTTTCTCTACTTCCTGTCCCTTACATTCGTAACTAACAATAAATAACTAATTGGTAATGCTTCTAAATGGTTAGAAATTTGTAGAAAAGTAGTTTTTCAGGGTTTTCCGAATTTCCGGAAATTACTCCCCCTTAAATAACCCCCTGGAAAAACTCCCCTAGCTATATGCTAAAAATTAAAATGCGCCCTATCTTACTCATGTTAGTTTAAATTAAAATTCACCCTATCTTACTCATGTTAGTTTAAATTAAAATTCACCCTATCTTACTCATGTTAGTTTAAATTAAAATTCACCCTATCTTACTCATGTTAGTTTTTTTCAGTTTCCTTCGAAACAATAATTCCCCAGGGGAGTAATTTCCGAAAATTCGGTACTTGGGTTTTTGAAGCCAATAGGCTTTTAGATTTAGGTAAGAAACTTCTAGATTCGAAAATAATTACTGTTTCACAACTTAAAACAAAACTGCAAAAATAAGTTTTTTTGAATTTTTCACCCGTGGGAGTGGCTTAACCCGTACGGGTATCAATAATACTTCTTTCGATTGTTACGAAATTCAATAAGACTCTTTCTGTTAAACTAAACAATGCAGATACCACCTTTGGGGGATCTAGCTTAACCCATACTTGAGTTATTGAGATTTTTTACCCGTGAGGGTACCTTGACCCTCATACTTCAACCGATTATCATGAAATTCAATAGGGCTCTTTTTGTTAACTTAAAAAATGCAGATACCAAATTTGGAGAGCTTAGCTTACAGATACTTTAGTTATCGTGCCAACAGACGGATACACGGACGCTGTGGTTACATAAGCCCACGGCCAATAAACTTCTATTTGCTGCGCGCAGCAAATAGAAGTTTACTGGCCGTGACATAAGCCTTTGACAGGCTAAAACTGGTTAGTTAAATGTTTAAAATAACTCAATTGAAATCCAACATTTAGATCAATAAGGTTTCATATTAACTCATAATTGACTTCCCTTTCCTTTTAAACTTTCGTTTCATAGTGAAATTTCTAAACAAACCTCTATATTTGAATTATCAATACTGATTAAAGCAAACGCTAAATCCTAAAGCGTTTTCACTGAGGCAGGGAAACACAAAATATGTAATAGCAAAGGGTAGTATCTGTTTCTGGGAATTTAACAACAGTATAAATAAGAAGACTTCTTGACATCACTTCCCATAGACTGTATAAATAATATCTACCGATTTGCATATCAATACCCTTCATACTATACAACTCTACTGTTATCACCCAAAGTGTCTCATTGCAGTAATGAGTTTTTGCAGCCAGTGAAAGAGAGAGAGAGCAATAAGAATGGAAAGCACTCAGGTAAATTCAAAATAAATGCCTAGTGCCTGTGAGCTTCGGACTAAAAGTTTTCTCAGTAGTCTCTTTCCTCTTCCGTTCCGTCTCACTTTCCTTTCTTTGACGTTTCAAACTGTAAAAGTATGCAAAGGACAAACTACAGAATGGAAAGAGTAGTGAGGGTTACAGAGAAACTACTAAATCGAAAGACACCCAGAGAGCCTTATCAAGTGTCTAGATTATTACGTAGGATTTGGAAACAGGGATTACCTCGCCTTCGGTCCCGGTTCGATTCACACCATCAGAATACATTCAATCTGGCTAGAAGCAAATGAAAGTTGGGCTCCGTCTAGTAACTTACGTAACCTAATCTAAAGAAATAGTATAGCGGATGTAAGTACAACAAGGACTAGGGATAATAATAATAAAGCTATATAAGTCTTAGTCAGTAAGAGGGATCGTGGCTTAGTTTTTCTCCAATACATAAAGTCTCGTCTCTGATCAGACTGAGACTATGAGGCTGCTTTCTCTGGTGCAAGAGTCAACTGGCATTCACGTAATTTAATAGATGACTTCACATCCGTTTTCCACAGGGATGTCTTGCTTTTACCTCCCAACCTACTACTACCTACCTACCTGAGGCAATGAGGCTTTAGTTTTACGAACTCAACCGTGACACTTACTCCACTGCTACCAATGCTGATGCTCTTGGCAGGGGAAAATTGCTGAATTAATGAGCCTGACAGGAATTACTTGGGATGTCATTTATTTCGATGATTAGTAGTTACTCCTTGACTGCCTTCCTCTCTGATAACACTTCGTAAAACTGTGTAAGCCGTATGGACAGCGGTTACATGCATATTTGTCTATAGTTATTTTGGTGAGAAAGAAGCAATTACGGAAACTAGGGCGGGGATACTTTAGGTAAACCTCTGATGTGTGGTGTGGCACGATAGCAGCAGAGCACTATGTACAACTAATCTTATGTTTAATGCAAATTGACCTAATCCAGCTATTTCTCTCTGGTGATAATGTTTTGTACTTAACTGTGATATGCATTGTCTTACAGAATCCTGTTGGCTTGAATGTGCATCCTGCTTCCTATTTGCGAAGCTGGATGTTTTTACATTTCCCTAGAGAAGTAGAAACACAAGTTAAAAATTGGTTGGAGTCTTAAGTTTAATCCTGAAAAATGAATGCGTCGACCATGAGAAAAAATTCATGTTCGACTGCTTTATATTTGTATCACATGTATTTCTTGCAAATCCATGTACAACTTAGGAGAGATGAACGTACAGAATTACTAAGGACTATTGATTCTTTGTATTTAATCTTCCGCTGTATATCCTGTCAAATACCGCATTAACAGGGTGGATAGAATGTTTGCAATCAATAAGGGTTCGATCAGAAAAAATTGATGCGTAGTAGGTAACGAATTATCAATAACTTTAGTCCAATTGAAATGTTTGTAACTTCTTTACAGTTGAATTAGAGCTGACTTGAGCTAGGTTTTGGGCTTAAAGGTTCTGTTCCATGAACAGAGACGACAGGATATTTTCACCCTGACTTCGTGATTGCGTGAACCATTTTGTTAGATCTGTTTCTCTTCTCTTTGGTATGTTCTTCTTTCGCTATTTTAGCCCAGCAGTTCAGAAAAGTTTGAAAATATAAGACAAATATTAAAATGTGAAACTTATTCCTATTCTACGCTCGTTATTCATTTTTCTGAATTTTCAAACAAAGCCAGTTCAAGGGGAAAGACAGCAAAGAGAAAGAGTAGTGGCATGGTGGTGGGATTGGCTGAAATTTCCTAAGTAGTAGATCTTTTCCTGTCAGTCCTAGCTTTTCTTAAACCTTTGACAATGACATCATGACATCTGACTCTTCCTTTTATTTCTTCTTTTTTTGTGAAAAAACTTAACTTTTCCCCATTCTTGCACATTCGCCATTCTCACTTTGAACCAAGCCATACTTTTTATTCTTGCTGGAGCTAAAGTTTCGTACTATAGAATAAAAATAAGCTGAGTGACATAACTGAAAGTAGGACTGATATTAGCTGGCTGCATCAAAGACCTTTCTAGCTTATTTAGAAGCTTGGAGAAAGTCAGTATTTGTGCTTTCACTATGACTGAGCTATTTCACTATTACCAGTGGATAAAGTAGAGTTCCTTTATTTAGTTTAAAATAGAAAATGTTAAATTATATTATTTAAGTACTATGTACGTCATTGTATCCAACAACGTGGAAACAATAGAGTAAAATATTTGGGGTTAAACTAAATGTTAAATCATTCACTAACTTTAAGTTGAGAACTATTTTGTCTTTCGAAAATTCATAAATTCTGCTATTATTCTAATGGGAATACCCTCCTTGCAGCTAAAAGTGAAGTATTCGATAAAAAGAATATCTTGATTGATTTCTTTCGATCTATATGAATCCTTATAATATTTTGTTGTGCTTTATTTTTGTCAAAAATACAATACAAGGGAAGTTACGCATTCCTCAAAGGATGTACGAGGTACAATAAAGACAAGGCAAAGTAAAATCTGACGCGAGAATTGGTTTGGCTTCCTCACCCTGTCAACATTGTTGATTTGACACATTGTTGACATTTTCATTTATTTCCAGTTAAGGCAGACACGTATTGTGATTAGTTACTCAGGCTGAGAGTAAACCTTTGCTAGAATATGCTTACCAAGTAATGCAATAGTGGTAAAGTATATTGGGAGCATATCCAAAGAATTTCTCCTGAAAGATACAACAATAGCTCTTCTTAAGACTGTTGGAACTTGTACATTCGCGTATATGTTGGTTATAAGAACGGCTGTTCCAGGGTTTTGGGATATCATCTGGAACTGTCGATTCTTTGGAACAGACTAAAGAAGCTTTGTCATTTGTCATCCTCCTCCTGCCTGCTTCTCATCAGCACTGTGAAGCCAACCCTCATGAGGGCACTGTTATTCTCCATCATAGTCAGCCATGCCTACGTCTGCCACTGCCGTCGAATCACTTTCAAGTCAATGCAATGCTTAAGTCCAGGTAGATTGCATTTTCTATAGATGTTATGATCTTGGATGAGTAACGAAGCCTAATCACAAGTTTATGACTTGTCATTCTGTTATCGTGTTGATACATCCTTAATCCGAAAGCCAGAGCTAAAGCCACGAATGCAATGACTACAAAGACATTTTGAGAGGAATTGTCATTTGGTTGGGGATGTTGCGACTTCAAAGTTTCTTATACGTATATTATAGCTAAGGGCATCCTTTAGTTACACTGCAGTGTCATTAGACAATAGAGTCACTGTTCGGTCGTGAGTCAGAAGGTTCTTGGAAGACGCTATTTTTCTCAAGTTCATTACACTCAATCTACATAACTATTTTTGTGTACCTTTTACTTAACCTCAGTTAACCAGTCCCTTGACTTATATGTTTATCATAGGATTTTTTAACTAAAAACTTAAGCTAATATGCGAATATGCTACGTTTAATTTTTACCGTTTTACCTGACTTTACCTGCAATCTTGACTCTAGTTCTTAATCTCCAATGTTCTTGGTTTTGCTCACTTTTTGAGCCCAGAAATCCCGGGACTACTGTCCCTCTCAACCACTCATGTCTTGCACTCCGATCGGTCAAGTCAACTCAGTCAGTTAGTCTATTTTACCATTGTTATTACAACAATATTATATGTAAGCATTATTTACCAGTTTATTACTGCATAAACTCTGACCTTTTGTAATATCCTGCATCTCACTCTGCCTCAAATCCATTAATTTAGCATCCACAATTCATCGCATAAAATCGCAGCCTTTTCACTACACGATCTTTCATTCACCATTTGAGAGCTTCAGTAATTATTAAAGGCATGTAAATGCCTTTTATGTGAATGAACTTTCACTCTGTCCGTCTGTCCGTCCGTCCGTCCGTCTGT